>BQNB010156255.1:0-15289 GCA_026074375.1 Tanacetum coccineum | reverse complement strand
CTTGTGTTATGATTATGTATGCTTTTGATGTCACATCATATTTGTAATACTTCTACCCTTTTGGGTCGGGGCGTTACAGATTAGGTCACACACCCAAGTCGATGTAACAATCACAACGATGGATACTCTATATCCTATCTTGATTTAACTCTTCTATATACTCCTCATACTTGCTAACCTCAAGTTACCTCACAAATTTTACTTCTCAACTTTTTGCTTTTTTACTTAGTTTTTATAGTCACAAGATGACTCTATATAAAATACTTAAACACCTAATTGGTTCTTCTCCTTACATCCCATAGCTCCCCCCAATGAGTTGTGAGCTTCTATGATTTTTGGATAAAAATAATAGTGAGTGTAACCATTTTTTTAATTCGTCATCACAAATCACCCAGATTCGGATCTGAACGCACACCAAAAAGTTTGACTTCATTAGACACACTTAAACAATGAATTAGCCTTAGCCCTTTGAAATGAAGTTAATAGACACATGAAATATGATCTATGTGTTTTGGAAACTCTAAATTCGAATTTTAAATAGGGTTTTTTACTCCTCGTAATCTAACCTAAATCTGACTCGTATTTACTGTTTTAACAACTTTTCTTGAAAAAAATCATTTAACTAACTTCCCGGACTCCAAATCGCGCGAGGCCGGACTTTTTGAAAAGTATACTCTCTAAACTTATAAATAACCTTTAGAAAATAAATGTTTCATTACTCCATCATGGAGATATTCATCAAACAATTCAGACCTAAATTCCAGAAAACACAAATTCATGATTTAAACGAAATTCGAGCCCTAAACTCTAACAATAATTTATAAACGCAACCCTAACGATCTAAGATTTGTCTAAACTAACTAATTACAGAAACTTATTCATAAATATAAACCTAATCCGTCCTTAATGATCGTTACGTTAAATAAAATCAATTGAATTAAAAAAAGATTTAGAAAACAATACCTTAACTCTTGAAAATCAAAACCCTAAATTTTTTTTTTGGGTTTTCTTCTTGTTTTTAAGATTCGACCGATTGGGTTGTAGGGGAGAGAAAAAATAATTTTTGATTAAGTTATGATTTGTATTTATAGTGTTAAAAGATAATTATCAAATACAAATTGTAATCTAACTAGGATTACTTTCCTTTTTTTTCTTTTCTTTTATTCGGCTTATACAACCGAATTTACATATATATAAATTTTTTATTTTATTTTATTTATTTATTATACATTTACTTTGATTCTAAGTAAAACCCTTTAATTATTTTGCTAAACCTTCAACTTTATAACTAGTTTTCAAACTAACATTCGATTCTAATTATTTCTAAAAATAAAAAGCACTCTAAAATCTATAAAATACTAAACTAATATATAATATAAATTACATATACATAGTACGTACACAGAATATTACGTACACGACATTTGAAACTACACAAAGCTTTCAATTGATTTCATTTCCATAAGTACCATGATTCATCACTCATGTACTTCTATCTCATACACATATAAAACACATAAAACACATAATGACACACGTAAACTGAATTATACAGGCTTTAACTAAACTGATAAAATCTCAGTTGTCACATGTTTTATCCAAACTCCAAGTCTGCAAGTGTATAAGTGATCAAAACTGTTTGGATAATGCATTTATAAAAAGCTTTCTTAAGTTGTAGTGTTTTGTGTCTAATTAAGTGTCTAAATACATCATTGCACGCGTGTCAAAAATAGCTAAGTAGGAGTAGTATTTGGTTTGTTCTTATAAGCCTAGATTTGCAGATCATTTGAGGCTTCAATCTAGTTTTTCTTTGGTTGATTTTTGTTTAATTTGGCTTATAGTATTATAAAGTCAATCTGTTTTGAGTTTTTAGTTGGTCAAATTCCTTTTACTGTGATGTATCTATGTTATTAAAAAAAAGAGATTGATGTAGTGTTTGTATATCTTCGTCCGGTCTTGGCTTAGCAAACCTAACCAAACATAATATTCATGTAAATAATTAGCTAACCCTGCATTCAATTCACCTAAAGCCGACATATGTAACCCATCCAGTTCTGTTTCCAGTAGATGTTATCTTACACCTTCACCCCCAAACTTTAAATAAGACCGCTTAGATAGTAATGATTACTGCTTAAAACTTGCGGTGGAGGTTTGATCCCTTTACAGCTATGGTATTTTATATGCTGATGAAGGTTAATGAGTGTTGATTTTCCGTTTCCCCTTTATGTTTATAATTTTATTATACACCGAGTGAAAGTTGAAGAGAATCTCAAACACTTATGTGAGGTGATAGAGTATACTTTCCGTGCTTTAAAGAGGTCTAGAGCAGGGTTATCTTGTAAATTACTATTTAATGAGTAGTAAAATGGACCCTCCTCCATAGTGTTATTGTTAGGTGGAAAAAGCCATTTGCTTGAGGACTATCAAAGCCCAAGTGTAGGGGGTATTGATGAGGTTGTCATTTTATAACTTTTCGGGGGTCGTTGAACCCTCTGATTCATGTGGTTTATGCCCAAATTTAGGTACTTTAATCATTTATTTTCAGGGTATTTCTGCATTTGGAAGTTCATGTGGTGAGTTATACATGTTGATTGGGCTTATTTAGTGAAGAAACGGACAAGACTACAGACTACAAATGTGGACACCAGTAAGAATTTCAGATTCTGTCTTCGTTAAGTAAAAGTTCATGTACTGCAAGTTTGCAAATGTTTACCGTTAATCTCAACGATAAGTCCAATTTAGGATCGGCAAGCTTACTCCTCGTATGAAGAGTTTACTTAGCACGCGGATATCACCGTTATTTCTCTTGTGTCTATAAAGGATTATTTGAACGGTATCGATAATAAAACATACTTATGTACCATTTGTGTAATGAACGCTCAGTTACTCGTATCATTTTTAAGAAACCATCTACACTCAATAAACAGTGACTATATTCAAAATAATGAGACATGACAACTAGACATCATTATAATACTTTTACATATTACCCTACTAGTCTCACTGTATTACTTTCAATCTTACAAAAATGGATAGTCTCTTCACATGGAATTCCGCTCATTTTCTTGTAACACGAAACTGGTTCAAATAATCAATGAGGTCAAAGATGTGGGCACCATGGGTTTATGATGGCAAATCGTTTTATAAAACTCCTTCATGACCTAGAATTTCCTAATCTTGTAAAGATCAATAATGCCAATTCTTAAGAAAATGGAAAAGTTTCAGGAAACGATTGATAAATTGAGTATAAATGAGGCCATGCATGCACACTCTTAGCATATTAAAGCTTTGAAAACAAGAAGTAAATAATAAGGTTCGAGTCTAGGATTCACAAGTCTAAAGACGTCGGGTTTCAAAAGAAGTAGTAACCAAGAGTGGTTCGAGCCCTCAACACCATCACATTTCCTGTCGATGGCAACTCGGACCTCGGTAAAGTCAATCCTCGCTAGGGATTTAAATTAATATGTCATTCACCATGTAGTTTAACGAAGCCTTGGTTTTGCATGACCTGTACACGACCTATAACCCATGCGTGACTAATAAGTACATACGCATGCAAGGACTCCGGTTGTGGCACGCATAAAATAACGACGTGTAGTAAATTTTGTAAACAACGTTTGCTGGTAAAAACAAATAAACGACCCAAGGGAAATTTACATTAACCTTAAACACGTATATGATATGCTACGATGGCTCACTAAGGACTAACTAGAATAGGCTTCGGAGTGAATTGATTTCTTATGTGGTGACCTCGACCCGTATCAAGGGCGTAACCATGTAACCCAAGACGAGCCACAACGAGTCATTTCTCGCTGTTGGTGCATCACAAACTCTGTAAAACGAACACATCGTGCTCGTACTAAGACCCATTTACGCTAGACAAATGATTACCACCTGAGACACACCAATGCGTGCAAATAGTCCACCCATGGTCGCGCTTGTCGCGGTAGTTACATCTACTAATAAGGCATGGCAACGCAATAGTCACTGTTAGGCCTGCTCAGGCGCGCCCATCGTCCGTATATCCTAACATTTAAAGACCTCGTAACCTAGTATTCAAGTCGGGCACCTTGTGGGATTAATGGAAGAACTAGATATATATATATATTTAGTGAGTTAGGAAGGACAGGAAACCACAACAATGGTGATAAAACCCACTGTTGGGACGCCTAGCAGAAAAACAAAAAATGAAAGAGTGTAGGCCATGTGGGTTTGTCGGTATTGTTTAAAAAATGATGCATGTGATACTTGCTTGTCCAATTGACTTTAAATTTCTTTATTTTAGACAGAGAAGAGTCATAAATACTGCACTGTGATTTACCTTATAAAAGTTAGACAAAAATAATTAAAACATGCATGTTGCCGTGTCTTTTTTTGGGTCGTTCCAGGCCGAGACCCAACGGGTGGGTAAACTAGTAACGAAACTATACCATTTTGAGAATGTAGAAGAGTTTATTAACGATTTTCGATGAGCTAAGAATGATAACGACCAATTTAAATTATAAACGTATGAACGAATTTAACATGGTTTTTATATAAGTTCTTTGATACTAAAAATATTTTTAAAGCCTATTCGGGTTTTAAACATGAAAGTTATAAGAGTAAACCAATTTAAAATATAAAAAGTTTCATATTTTATATTATAATACTATTTGGGGAAAGTCGAGGGATTGAAAAAAATGATCAATTCTAAGTTTAAAGGTTTAATTTGGTAATTTTAACGTAATTTAGAAAAATAGTGCGGAATAAATCCGCTAATTTTGAAATTAAGGGTATTAGTTGTAAATTATAATCTTTTATAATTAATTTAAACGAGTCAAACGAAACCCATGATGATAAAACCGCATGATTGTATGCAAATTAATTAACGGCTACGAATGTAAATAAATAATACGCGATAATAATTACTTAGTAACTTACTAAATAATGGTTAGAAATTTGTCTTTAGATGTAAATTCACACTGCGTTTCCAAGAGCTTGCATTGATGTGTGGACGTATGTTTCCCGAGGAATCTGATGAAGTTGAGAAGTATGTGAGTGGACTTCCTGATATGATCCGGGGAAATGTGATGTCATATCGACCCCAGACAATGGAAGAGGTAATCGAGTTTGCCAATGATCAGATGAACCAAAAACTCATCACTATTTCTGAAAGGCAAGCTGAGCAGAAGAGGAAGATAGAGTTTAATGCTGGAAACAATCAGGGGTACCAACAACAAAACAAGAGACAGAACACTGGGCGAGCTTACACTGCCGGGACTGGTGAGAAGAGGGAGTACACTGGGTCATTGCCCTTGTGTACAAAATGCAACTATCACCACAAAGGACCATGTGCTCCCAGATGTAACAAATGTAAGAGGATCGGCCATTTGGCTCGTGACTGCAGGAGTTCCGGTCCAAACAATAATAATAACAATCGTGGGAACTCCGGAGCAACTCAAAATGCCGTTACTTGCTATGAGTGTGGTGTTCAGGGGCACTTCAAGAGGGACTGCCCTAAGTTGAAGAATGGAAACCGTGGTAATCAACGTGGGAACGACAATGCACCAGCCAAGGTTTATGTGGTGGGCAATGCGGGAACAAACCCAGACTCTAACGTTGTTACGGGTACGTTCCTTCTAAACGACCGCTATGCTTCTATTCTATTTGATACTGGTGCCGATAGGAGTTTTGTATCCACAACATTTAGCTCTTTGATTGATATCACACCCACTACACTAGACCATTATTACGATGTTGAGCTAGCCGACGGGAAAATAATAGGGATAAACACTATCATTCGGGGTTGTACGTTAAACTTCTTGAACCATCCATTCAACATCAACTTAATGCCCGTAGAACTTGGTAGCTTCGACGTCATAATCGGCATGGATTGGTTGTCAAAGTACCACGCGGTCATTGATTGTGCCGAGAAGATCGTTCGTATTCCCTGGGGAAATGAAACCTTACTGATTCATGGTGACGGGAGCAATCAAGGAAATGAGACTCGTTTGAACATCATTTCTTGCACCAAAACTCAGAAATATTTGTTAAAAGGACATCATGTCTTTTTGGCACATGTTACTACGAAAGATACTGAAGACAAGTCGAAGGAGAAGCGACTTGAGGAAGTACCAATCGTTCGAGATTTTCCCGAAGTATTTCCTGAAGATTTGCCGGGTCTCCCACCGACTCGACAAGTGGAATTTCAAATCGATTTAATGCCTGGTGATGCACCCGTAGCACGAGCACCTTATCGATTAGCTCCTTTCGAAATGAAAGAGTTGTCGGAGCAACTGCAAGAACTGTCTGACAAGGGCTTTATAAGACCCAGTTCCTCACCTTGGGGAGCGCCGGTTTTGTTTGTCAAAAAGAAGGACGATTCATTTCGGATGGGTATTGACTATCGAGAATTGAATAAACTAACGGTGAAGAATCGTTATCCTCTCCCAAGGATTGATGATTTGTTTGATCAACTACAAGGATCCAGTGTTTATTCGAAGATAGACTTGAGGTCGGGTTATCATCAACTTCGAGTACGTGAACAAGATATTCCAAAGACGGCATTCAGGGCTCGGTACGGTCATTACGAGTTCCAAGTTATGCCATTCGGTTTGACGAACGCACCGGCAGTGTTTATGGATCTCATGAACCGGGTGTGCAAACCATACTTGGATAAGTTTGTGATTGTCTTCATTGACGATATACTAATTTATTCAAAGAACAAGAAAGAGCACGAAGAGCATCTTAAGGCAATTCTAGAATTGCTTAAGAAAGAGGAGTTGTACGCTAAATTCTCTAAATGTGAATTTTGGATTCCTAAGGTACAATTTCTCGGCCACGTAATTGATAGTCAAGGCATTCACGTGGATCCTGCCAAGATCGAATCCATAAAAGATTGGGCATCTCCTAAGACTCCAACAGAGATACGTCAATTTTTAGGTCTTGCCGGTTACTATCGGAGATTCATCGAAGGATTTTCAAAAATTGCTAAACCAATGACCAAACTTACTCAGAAGAAAGTCACCTTTGAATGGGGTGACAAGCAAGAAGCAGCTTTCCAGATATTAAAGAATAAGTTATGTAGCGCACCTGTTTTAGCTCTCCCTCAAGGAGCTGAGAACTTCATTGTTTATTGCGACGCATCGCATAAAGGATTGGGTGCGGTATTAATGCAAAACGAGAAAGTAATTGCTTATGCATCACGGCAATTGAAGATTCACAAGAAGAATTATACTACTCATGATTTGGAACTTGGTGCAGTAGTGTTTGCTCTAAAACTCTGGAGACATTATCTGTATGGAACCAAGTGCACTGTGTTTACCGACCACAAAAGTCTACAACACATTCTCAATCAAAAGGAGTTGAACATGAGGCAACGTCGTTGGTTAGAGTTGCTCAGTGATTACGACTGTGAAATTCGTTATCACCCAGGGAAGGCAAACGTAGTGGCTGATGCCTTAAGCCGTCAAGAACGGATTGAGCCATTACGAGTTCGAGCTTTGGTCATGACAATTGGTTTGAACCTCCCTAAACAAATTTTGGAAGCTCAAATAGAAGCACAAAAGCCGGAGAACATCAAGAATGAAGACGTAGGAGGTATGATCAGGAAGGATATACCAAAGGAAAGGTTGGAACCCCGTGCGGACGGAACCCTATGCTTAAATGGTAGGAGTTGGTTGCCATGTTATGGAGATTTAAGGACCGTGATCATGCACGAGTTCTCAAGAACGAAGACACAGTAGGAGGTAATGATCTAGTAAGGACCTACCAAAGGAAGTGGTTGGATCCCCGTGCGAGATAGGAACCCAATGCTTTAAAGGTAGGAGTTTTGGTGGGTTTGCCATGTTTGGAGATTTAAGACCGTGATCATGCAACGAGTCCTACAAATCAAAATACACCTGTCCATACCAGGTTTCAGACAAAATGTATCAAGACATGAAAAAGCTATATTGGTGTCCCAATATGACAGGCCGACAATCGCCACTTATGTTAGCAGATATCTGACGTGTGCCAAGTCAAAGCCTGAACATCAAAGACCATCGGGAATTGTTGGTACCGACCTAAAATACCTGAATGGAAGTAGGACAATATCACCCAAGGATTTGGTCACCTAAGCTTCCTAGTTCTACCGCCAAGGTCAATGACACTATTTTGGTTATTGTAGACACTGAACTCACTAAATATGCAAATATTTACCGCCATGAGAGAAACGGTCTCCTAATGGAGAAGCTTGATACAAGGTTATAACATAAAGGATGTATTTGTATATAGGCATGGGATACAGTCCTCTAATCATCTTGTGACTCGTTACCCTCAGGTTCGCATCAGCATTATTGGAGATTACTTCAAAAAGGCTTTGGGTACGATTTGGATATGGAGCACTGGCGTACCATCCAAAAACTGATGAACAAATCAAGAGAACCATCCAAACCCTTAAGGATATGCTACGTACTTGCGTGATCGACTTTGGAAAGGGTTGGAAAAATCATTTGCCATTAGTAGAGTTTTCCTACAACAACAGTTATCATGCTAGCATCAAGGGCAGCACATTCTCGATAAGGCACTTTAACGGTCGAGAGAGTGGTCTTTTACCTGTATTTTTTTGGCCGAAGTCAGAGAAGCATCCAACTCACCGGTCCAATTTAATCAAGAAACACTGAGGAAAATCATCCAGATTAAGAAAGAGGATTCAAGCAAGCCGATCGTGACCCCGCCCGCCCGACAAAAGGTTTACATACACCGACCTATAAAATGGCGTAAGAGCCGCTTAGAGTTCCAAGTCGTTGCTAAGGTATGCTCAAGGTTTCACCTTGGAAAGGTCTTACATTTTTTTTTTTGGAAACCGGGAAGTTAAACCCTCGATAAGTATGGGGTACCTATTCAAGGTTTAGGAAAGGATCAGATCCATTGCTTATAAGCTTTAACACCCTCAAAAATTGAGCAGGGTTCACAATACATTTCATGTGTCCAACTAGAAGAAATGTTATTCCGACGAACCATTAGCTGTTCCATTAGAGGGACTACATATTGATGATAAACTACAATTTGTGGAAGAGCCCGTTGAAATTATGGAACGGGAAATCAAACGATTAAAGTCATAAGCCCGTATACCACCGTAAGGTTTCGCTGGAACTCTAGAGAGGGTCCTGAGATCACTGGTCTTGGGAAAGGAACATTCCTATCAAAGAATAAAGAAATACCCACCTCACTCACAAATCGGTGCATCTCATCCACTGCACCGCCGTTAACCTTGAGTGACAATGCTTTATCCAACCGGGTGAGACTATAACACCCCGTAATTTTTCAGGTCATATTCGACTCCGAGTTTTCATTATGTAAACCATCTTCTTATACTTTAGTAGCCTTTTTCACTTTAGATTAATATCTATCTCTCCACATTGGTTAAAATCGTGTATTCCCCCAAAAGTCTTCATTTGGCTGAGCGTGTCTAAACTTATTAGACCTTATTTGACCACTTCATGTTGTCATTTACAATATTTCTCGACAAGAAAAGTTTCTTGTTTAAATTCACTAAATACTTCTAAGTAAAAGCCTCCTAAAAACGAACTACACTAAACTTAACTTTTATAGATTAAGAAACTAAATGAAAGCTAAGAATAAAACGTGTTTCATATATCCCATAAAAAACTGTATATTGCCGATACATATAGTACCCCTACGACTACGGATCAAAGTGTTAACATTTAAACCTTATTAGATAAACACAAGTTTTACAAATCCTATCCTAAATTAACTCTTATAACCCATGGATAAAATCCCATAGCATTCCTTTTCCCTAACCCAAGTACACAAACTTCTATAAAGACTTGTATGGGGGGTGGGGTGGGTGTGTGTTGTTACTGCTAAAGTCTCTTGATATTTCTTTCACATGCCTTCAACAGTTACTGACTTTTATTCACTATATATTGGCCATGATAAATCCAAGAAATACCGTGCCTAAGAAAATGCTATAGTACCTAAGAATAGACTACAAAAGGAAACCAATATGCATTAGTAATCTTATGTTCCCATAAGAAGAGCATTGGCTGAGTGTATTTTCAACAAACTCACAAGCCAACTCAAAAAGTCCATAAATTTTTACAATCATAACTACCCACTCCTGCCCAACATGTATTCTCGACTCTCTCACACCACAAAATGTTGATCACCTCATTCATTATCTCCATTAAACTCCTAAACCTAGTAGTTCATGCCTTAGGGTTTTTCTTAGTTGGTTCATAAGGAGAGAGGAAGCAAGTGTAAAAGGCTGTTGGGATTTGAGGTGTCACGAAAAGATCCCACATAATTAAGGTTTCGGTTTGTTCAAAGCTTAAACACAGGTCGACGAGAATTACGCCTTCCTTCAAGTTCATTGTGAGTTCATTTCAACGCTTCCCGTTGTGAGCTAAATCTTTCCCCCGTTACTTATTTTATATGTGCAATACTTGAGGTCTTTATAGTGTGCTTGAAAACTATGAAAACAAACCATCTTTGTACCCTCTGTTTATAATGAATAAAAAGAGTAAAGAACACCCCTAAAAATTGTAGTGACTAATGACAATTGACTCATAGGCCCATGGTTATACGAAGGTGGATGGGGTTAGAAGGCTAAGCCATTTTAACTTGGACATGGTTATTTTGGATAAAAAGAAAGAGTATGCCTGCTGAACTATAAAAAAAGCATCTGACGGCTCACAACCAAGAAACTTTTGAGTGCAACCATTCGACCTCTAGCGTAAATAATAGAGTCTAACCTTGTGTGTTTTACGTAAAAGGACCTAGGGATGGTCTCTTCGTTTTGCCCCGGAAGTCACCAAAATATCGTCAGTAAATAGACGAAGATATAAGGACCCAAAGTTAGTACTGCTGTCACGCAGTTAATACTGCTGACAGACAGTTCGACACCCCTTACTTTAAGCCTTGTTTTGACCCACTTAGGCTTAGACATAGAGAAAACAAGTAGGGGCATTTTATAGTCGACATGGTATGTTGCATTTAGCAACTCGAATCACTAAAAATGGTTAATAAAACGAAATCGAGCGTGAAAAATGAACCTAAAGTTGGTGCTGCTGCCGCGTGACTCAACAGTTAAGGTTGTCGCGCACCCTTACATTGGCTTCGTTTTTTACCCATGTAGCGGCATCGAACCACAAAACTTAGAAAAGATAAATTGTAGTACTCTTGGCCTAGTTTACTAAGGTGTCTTTATTTTGTCCTAATACTGAGTAAGCAGTTTGTAATCCGCGATCAAAGTCAGACGAAGGGCACTTGAAAAACACTTAACTTGAAAAACACTTAACTAAAAACAATTATTTTCTGTTTTACCCAGTCGCGACACTCACCCCTTTTGCTACATTTTTAACCCATTAAACGACATTTTTAGACAAAACTCAAATGACAAAAGTTATTGACGACATGGCCTAGTTTTCAAAACCACTTTTGGTTTATAATTTTATTAAGTAACGAGTCTAGAAATAAATTGTAAAACTCTACTTTTGTCCCACCAATTTTATAAACTTAAATATTTTCAACACTTTTAAATTAGTTTTGTTATAACTTCGTCCATTTGTTTGACACATTTAGAGACCAAAACAAGTTTTGATCGAATTAACTAGAAAAATATGTACGACCTAGCTTCGTAAATGTTCGAAGTCGTAAATTATATACTTATATTTGGCCGCGTTGACCCGATAAAGTTGACTATTTTAAAACAAGAAATTGTTTTCAAATAACACTATTTTAAATAAAGATCAAGCACACACTAGGGACAAGATTGCAAGTATTTATATTATTATTTTTCTGTTTAGTGAATATGTATTATTTATTCATAGGTTGCAGATAAAGCCTTTTGCATCGTTTTTCGTGCCACTACTTTGCTTCTACATTATCAATACTCAATGTGAGTTCATAGCCCCATGTTTTACTATATCAATGATTTACAACTTTTGGGGTGAGAAACATGCTTTGTTTTTACAAATTGGACGTAAGTGTATATTTTACCATGATTACGTGTTTGCCTAAGTAGCGATAACCCTTTGAGCCCATTATCATGAACTGTCAATTACTTTGTGTGAGCGCGAATGTTATAAATAGATCTATTGGGGTTGACATCCCCATCCGGGTGAGTAGCTCTCACTGGTGTCACGGAGTGAACCAACGGATGTATACCATGTCAGATTCGGATGTTGCGGGTTAAAACATCATCACGGGCAATGTGGCAATATTTATATTGCATTCATACATGTCGAGCTTCGGTGTCATGAGCTTAGGGAAACGTAATTACATTTGTGATGTTTGCATATGTTGCATTATCATACACTTGAAATCTTATGGTCCTACATTTCATTTACATAAACCTATGAATTCACCAACTTTATGTTGACGTTTTAAGCATGTTTTTCTCAGGTCAATGATGCACGAGGTGCACAAGATACATTGGGATAGTCTTTTGGGTGTCATGCATAAAGATTTGGAGTCATTATATTTCGAGACGATTGTTATGATCTAGAATCTTTATTTCAAATGTTGAACTATTTAAGCCTTCGTGCTTTGTATCAAACAATTTCAATAAATCCAATGTATCGTATTTTAAACGACTCTTTTTGAGGTCGTTCTCATATCTTGTGCTATTGATCTGTAATGTAACGCTCCCGGATACACATTATTCCGCTGCGACCCAATTTGGGGGTGTTACAGAGTGGTATCAGAGCCAAGGTTATAGAGAACCAGGTCAAATGTTTTTACTTGGACTATAACCGTTTTCAAACATTGCATCATACAAAAGGTTTTCACGGGACATACATATACTAGTTGTTTGCATTAGTAATTGTACTAGATGCATACATGACATACACTATCGAGTTGCATTAGTTGGTTATACTAGATGCTTACATGATTCATATACGTGTTCATATTATACTACGTATATTACTATAAGGGTCTTAAATATATACACATATATATGCTTACATTCCCTTACGCATACTCTACAATTATTTATATAAGGGTTATTTATATAAATACTAGAACAATTCTCAAAACATTACGAATAACACAATGGTCTAAAACTCATACTCAACCTCAACACATTATTTCACAACATTTCACTTTTGAAACACGACTTTTGGAATGGAACAAATTTTAAATTATTACTCTGTGATTTTGAAGAATCATGCCTCCTAGAAGAGCTCCAGTTGCCAGAAGAGCTCCAGTTGCTAGAAGGGCCCCATCTGCTAGAACCGCCAACAATCCTGCTAGAAATGCTAGCACTACTACTGATGCACCAATGAGTGCTGCTGCCATCAATCAGCTAATCGAAACACGAGTCGCTGAAGCACTCGCAAATCAAGAACAACTAAGGAACAACGGTGTGAATGGCGATGGTAGCCAAAATTCAAGATCAGGAACTGAAAGACCTACGCGCACTCCGCGTGAGTGTACCTATAAGGATTTTCTGAACTGTCACCCACTTAACTTCAAGGGTACTGAAGGGGTAGTTGTGTTATCCCAATGGTTTGAAAAGATGGAATCAGTGTTCCACATAAGCAACTATGCTCTAGAGAACCAAGTTAAGTTCGCAACTTGCACTTTTACTGGGAATGCCTTTACATAGTGGAACTCCCACATGAAGGCTGTTACACAAGATGTTGCTTATGCCATGGACTGGAAGGCATTGAAGAAGATGATGACGGTCAAATACTGCCCAAGGGGTAAAATCAAGAAGTTGGAAATTGAGATCTGGAACCTAAAAGTGAAAGGTATTGATATCACGAGTTACACTCTGTGTTTCCAAGAACTTGCACTGATGTGTGGACGAATGTTTCCAGAGGAATCAGACGAAGTTGAGAAATATGTTGGTGGACTTCCTGATATGATTCGGGGAAATGTAATGTCATATCGACCCAAGACAATGGAGGAAGCAATTGAGTTTGCCAATGATCAGATGAACCAAAAACTCATCACTATTTCTGAAAGGCAAGCTGAGCAGAAGAGGAAGATAGAGTTTAATGATGGAAACAATCATGGGTACCAACAACAAAACAAGAGACAGAACACTGGGCGAGCTTACACTGCCGGGACTGGTGAGAAAAGGGAGTACACTGGGTCATTGCCCTTGTGTACAAAATGCAACTATCACCACAAAGGACCATGTGCTCCCAGATGTAACAAATGTAAGAGGATCAGCCATTTGGCTCGTGACTGCAGGAGTTCTGGTCCAAACAATAATAACAATCGTGGGAACTCTGGAGCAACTCAAAATGTCGTTACTTGCTATGAGTGTGGTGTTTAGGGGCACTTCAAGAGGGACTGCCCTAAGTTAAAGAATGGAAACCGTGGTAATCAATATGGGGACTACAATGCACCAGCCAAGGTTTATGTGGTAGGCAATGCGGGGACAAACCCGGACTCTAACGTTGTTACGGGTACGTTCCTTCTAAATGACTGCTATGCTTCTATTCTATTTGATACTGGAGCCGATAGGAGTTTTGTATCCACAACATTTAGCTCTTTGATTGATATCACACCCACTACACTAGACCATTATTACGATGTTGAACTAGCCGATGGGAAAATAATAGGGATAAACACTATCATTCGGGGTTGTACGTTAAACTTCTTGAACCATCCATTCAACATCAACTTATTGCCCGTATAACTTGGTAGTTTTGACGTCATAATCGGCATGGATTGGTTGTCAAAGTACCACGCGATCATTGACTGTGCCAAAAAGATCGTTAGTATTCCCTGGGGAAATGAAACTTTAATTGTCCATGGTGACGGGAGCAACCAGGGAAACGGGACTCGTCTGAACATCATTTCATGCACTAAAACTCATAAATACTTGTTGAAAGGACACCATGTCTTTTTAGCCAGCATTACAGCAAAGGAGACTAAAGACAGGTCGGGAGAGAAGCGACTTGAGGATGTACCAATCATTCAAGATTTTCCTGAGGTATTTCCTGAAGAATTACCAGGTCTTTCATCGACTCGACAAGTGGAATTCCAAATTGATTTGATGCCTGGTGCTGCACCTGTAGCACGAGCACCGTATCGATTGGCTCTTTCCGAAATGAAAGAATTGTCGGAGCAACTGCAAAAACTATCCGACAAGGGCTTTATAAGACCCAGTTCCTCACCTTGGGGAGCTCCAGTCTTGTTTGTCAAAAAGAAGGACGGTTCATTTCGGATGTGTATCGACTACCGGGAATTGAATAAACTATAGTTCTTTAAGCTTAATATGTCTATTATGCATTATTGATAATGTGGTATTCTTATTTGATGCTTAAAATCTTGATACGTCTTGAAT
>BQNB010156254.1:0-15289 GCA_026074375.1 Tanacetum coccineum | reverse complement strand
AAATACACCATCGCGACGAGAATTAAATCATCTTTCTATAGAGGGGCATGTGATTTCACATGTGATTTGTAACAGAATCACATGTGATTTCATGAAATCACATGTGATTTGTGACATGTGATTTGTGATACAAATCACATGTGATTTTTCCAGACATAACTAAAAAAATCGATTTCATATACTTTTGATGATTTTTTAGTGTTAAAATTTTCGCGAAGAAAAATTACACGTGATTTGTAAAATCACTAGTGATTTGTTGTTTTTTAAAATCACGTGATATTTCATAAATCGCATGTGATTTCACAAATTCACTTATGGTTTTTAAAGTAATAAATCACGTATAAATTCATAAATCGCATGTGATTTCACAAATTCACTTATGGTTTTTAAAGTAATAAATCACGTATAAATTCATAAATCGCATGTGAATTTACAAATTTAAGTGTGATTTTTCAAGTAATGAATCACATGTGATTTTTTGAATCACGTGAGATTTTTTGAATCACGTGTGATTTTTTCTGAGTGAAATTTTAAAAAAAGTTCGACGTAAGTATATAAAAGTGCCCGTCTATAGAAAGATAATTTAATTATCTTCGCAATGGTATAATTAAATTTGCGTAACGATTAACGGTTTGAGAGATATGTTAATTTTAAAAAATAGGATGAAAGTGGGTTATTTAATTAAATAAACATAGGATTTAATATAAGCCGTTAGATGGAAAAAAATGGATGGATGAGATTGAATGATTTGTTCTTTAATTGGACATTGTTATTTATAGATCTTTTCTCTAATTTGATGCAATACCTCCTCGTAAAGACACCCTTGGAGACGAGATTAGGATTTTATGGCATTCTTGGATATTACATAGGAGCAAACCATCATACCCCCAAGTTGTTTGATTAGTTAATTGATTCAAAACTTGAATGTACAACCTTACTGTAATCTTTTTTTAGCGTCTTGCTAGCTTCAATGAAATTCGATGTTAAAAGAAGATGCGAGACTAACTAAATCTCCAACATAAGCACATTCAAAACTCAGCAATGACACTGTTAGCTTGGCAACGACAACCAATTTCAGTAAATGTAACAATTTGATTCTAATGTTAATAATCACGTCAATAACACATTTATGCGGTAAAAAGAAAGTCACGTAAATCACACACTTGCAACCAAGAACGCTTCAAGGCCCGTACGAGATGATTGTACATTTTTTTATTGAACGCCAAGAGATGTTTGTACATTATTTGCCATAAAGATGAATAAGAAAACTACTCCGTACTAGTAACTTCAAGTTTTTTTACTCGTAAACAATTTGTAACTGCCTATAAACCATTGTCCATTTCCCAATGCCACGACAACCTTCTACCATTCGTATCATCTACATCATTATCATCAGTTTCATCTTCCCCTTCTTGGTTCTCACCTTTTTGAAATCTCAGACTAACATTTCTAGATGAATATGGTGTCACACAATTAGAACCTGTTGGCGATGGTAGCTGAGAATGATATTTGTTAGGTGAATTGGTAGGGACCACCCTTAACATTTGAAGGGTGGTAAAAGATTCTCTCATTGCCGACATTACTTCAAAGTACCTACTACATGACACTAATGCCACATGGATTGGTCGAAGCATATCCTGCTCGGTACATAAACCATCATTTTCATCTTAGAAACATAATTAAAGCATTTGAATTGAAGCACATTAGACAAAAAAAATGGTGTATAAGATATGTAAACATACCCTCCATACAGAAGGTGGTTCCTGAAACTTGCGAGTCCAATGGATATCAGAAATGGAAGCTGCAAGGGTGCCATAATCTCTTGCAGCACTGTGTAATAGTTCTGAGAGATCTTTCGGTTTATCCAAAGAAAAAAAAGCTGAAATGAAGTAAATATGAGTATCTACTAAACAGGAGATGTCAAGCATATAGACCAAAATAATGAGTGTAGAAATTTCTTTCTATTTGTTTTTTTAAATCTTTGGAAAAGAAATAGTTGGCAAGGTTAATTTGGTATTTAGATTAAAGAAATGGTAGCTAACCAAAAATATATTCTAATGGAACTGGTTGTTGAAGACGAGCTATAACACGATAATAATTTTCATGCGTGAAGATATTTTTACAAAACTTAAATAATCGTCTATTAAACATGAATGTCTCATATTCTTGCACTTCTAGTATAATAAATACGCTAGTAAGATTAAAGCTTTGATATTTGCTCATAATTTGCACAAGTGAAAATATTCTTACAGAACTTAAATAATCATCTAGTAAACATCAATATCTTATATTTTTACACTTCTAGTATAGAAAATATTCTTTGATTTTAACTAATAGATCATTTAAACATTCTATTTTGAATCAATATAGATAGGAATGTTTGTATATTACTAGTATCTAGCAAGTTAAAGCAAGTATTGACATGCCAATATGCCATTGAACACCGCTGTAACATATCACTTGAACTGAATAAACAATTGGAAATGATAATTCAAAAATAACTAGAATTCACAAATAAAAAAGATAAACTCGAAGCTAAATGTTATATTGAACGGTTACAGATTATGGTTGATTACAAGTTGTGCTGAATTATAGAGAAAAGATAGAGAGATCATATTCTAGTCTAACTAACAAATGGAATGAGATGGACTATTTATAAGTAGATTGTTGGAGGGAAAAGTGGTTGGAAGGCCACGTGCCATTTGTGCCATCCAGGTGTCTTTACTAAACATTCATTACAACCACATTGTTGCTTTCGGTATAGAATAGAGGTAGACAACACATAAAGACAATATGCTCAATATCCAGACTAAAACATATTCAATTTTTTCATATTAAACCCAATCACTAATTTGGTAAACAAAAACCAAATTTACAATTCTTGTCTAAAATCCAAAAAAAGGACACTAGGTGCATCTCGCATAGCTAACTTCAAAACATAATTTCATCAAAACAAAAGCATTACAAATCTATAAACAAAAAAATAAGTGAACCTCTTGTATACAATGATGTTTCACTTCTTCGCTGGACCTTGTTGGCACATGGCACATGATTGAGCTGAAGCTTCAGTTGCAAACCCAAAGATCACTATCAATGTGCTTGTGATATACCTACGAAGTTTTAAGGCGTCGCAAATTTTTCGTAATGCTAGTAAGTGTTAGATGCATAACATGTAGGGCTGAGCATACGGACCGTTCGACCGAACCAGACCGGAAAACCGAACCGAACCGACCGGACCGGACCGAATGTATTTCGGTCCGGTCCTCGGTCAGGCATTTTGGACCAATTCGGTCTTCGGTCCAGTCCGGTTTAGTCGGTCTTACCAAAAAACTCGAATATTATGCCTTGTAGGACCGGACCGGACCGAAGACTGAACCGGACCGGGCCGACCCAGACCAGACCGTCCCATTTCGGTCTGGTCCTCGGTCCGGCGTTTTAGACCAATTCTGTCTTGGTCCGGTCGGTCTTGGCCGGTCCGGTCCGGTTTTGGACCGATGCTCACCCCCAATAATATGTTTGACAGATATATGAAAAACAAGTATAATGATCCATGTTAGTCTTTTTGGAAATCACTGTACACTTTATATCAGTTTCACTTGTTATAAGTATTCTATCATATGTATTATTATTATTTACAAAGGTAAAATAGGTTAAATAAAATGAAAAGTATTTACAAACAAAGACCCAGAAAAAAGACTATTTAGGACAAACCCCTAAAATAACCCATTCCTTGTGTAGAGAACATAAAATATAAACTTGGACAAACCTCAAGTCTGCTATTGAATACAAACCAAAAACTAATAGCCCTAAACCACTTGATATCTTCAAGAAATCCCATATACTTGGTGTATACTTCAATAGCAGAACCCTACAAATAGAGTCCATAAGCAGCAGTCTAAACTTTCTCCACAAGCCACAGAAAGAGAAAGTAGTGCCTAGCCCCATCCAATAACTCTGGCTCATTAAAAAACCTTCACCTGTAAAACCCATTGGGACAAAACCAAGAGAAGGAAAAAGAGTGCAGAAATGGCAAGGATGGACAATGCAGAACCTGGTGCAAAAAATCAGGAACAACTCCATAATCATGACACTCGGCAAAAAATTGCAGCAAAAAATAAGCTCGGAAATCCAATAATTGAAGTAGACCCATAAGCTTTTTCACGGCACGCAACAGGTCTTCTTGAAAGATGCCAAAAAGCTGTTCAAGGATCCATAATAAACTCGTCCAACTAGCAATATCAGCACATGTATACTTGGAACTCACATTCAAGATTAAATACCAATCATCAAACTTATCAAGGATCCATAATAAACCCGTCTAATTAGCAATATCAGCATACAACTGAATATCAGCACCTATGCAGATATCAGCAATCACAAAACCATCCTCATGCTCATAACTCTTATCGACTAGCTAAAAACGAGTTTCTAAATGTGGCCATGCTAATCAACTCTTAAATATTCAGGTGAAACATACTCAATTTTTTGCGTACTAAAATGATTTAAAATGTATGTGATATAAGATAAAACAAACCATGATTTTACAGAAACGATTGCAGTCCCTCGACATCATGGATAACCACTTTTTTGCTGTTTCTTTAGTTTTTGTTGCACTCTTGATAGCTGATTTCACCTGTCAAAAATTATAATGGTGATAGTTAGGTACTTGCTTGTGTCATGTGTATAATGATGATTCTTGGGCTTTATTCTTAACTTTTTGATTTTAGAGGTGGCAATCTCGACCAAGGTACTCAAACTTTGCATGGTGTTTTATCATGCAGGCGTCACATAAAAAGTGTAGCTAAAAAAGAAGCAAGTCAAACACGTTGACCTTCAGTATATTTTTATGTTTTAATCAATACAACCTCCAAATAGTTTTACCAAATATTTAGACTATTTTGTATTAATATTGGCGTATAATCATAATTGACACCTTATTTATACATTAAGGTCATAAAAGTGCTGGTGGGTCAACCCAACCCCAACATGGCATGTTTTGACAAGCTGCTGACTCACTAGTCTTGCCAGCTCTTAATTAAGTTAACAGTAGAACCAGGATATGATTAGGGATATCAGAGGTCGTTTTTGGTCTATGTATTTATGTATACTTATTTATACTTATATTTTCAGGAATATGGTTCCAAGTCTAAAGCCAAGGTCTGGACAAGTCTGATACCTCTTTGTCCAGAATTTTCAAACCCAAAATGTTCTCTCTGTACCTATTGGACTCTGCCTTATGTAAGAACACCAGACTAGAACGTGATTTCCGACGCAAAACCATATATTTTGTTTATTTTGATCGATGATATTTCTTGGCTCAAAACAATACTTTATAAGTACCAAAATACCTGGTTATAGAGTTTGAGAACCATAATCCAAGAGCATTAGTAATGACATTTGAAAATCACGATCCAACCCATACCAAAAATTACTTGTTTTGACCCACGACCCAAATCATCCAGCCCGTCCATTTTGATACCACTAATATAATTCATTCTTGGTATGTTTTATTGCACATGTGATGTTAAAAACCTCGCAATTTACAAACATATGTTATTCGCAAATGGCATAACTAATGAGCATAAGTATAAGACCTCAAATGCATACACATTATACTGTAAACTCAGGAGAGCAAATGCAAGAATCATTGACGTTAAATAACATACACATATAATAAAAGTTATAAGACCAAAAGGTCAAAAGTGCGACTACTTACTAATTAGTAACGCGATGACCTCAATCTTAATTTTCTTAATATTGTTCTAAGGGCTTTTCTTTGTCTCAAAGCCCATCTTTCTTTGATATCGGCTATTTTATCGAGCTTACGTTCATTAGATGATAGTTCCTGATGAATATTCGACTCAGTGGCTGAAACACCTTTATTTCGTGCAGCTTCATCAAGTAAATCATTTATCTTTATTTCTACTGTTCTTGTAGTGATGCCTCTAAGATACCAAGAAACGGGTGGTAGAGGAACAATAGCGGGTTCGACTAATTGTTGTAGGGCCACCTTTGATCCAATCCTTCCGTTGCCTTGAGTGCGTGACATACATTCTGATAAAAATTTTAGCTTAAAGGGATGACATAAGCTTTCGTCAAGTAGTAGGGGTTCTACTTTCCATCTGCCTTTAATTTTTTTTCAAAAATCCTGGTTTAACGTGCTTGAATTTTATCTGCCAAATATAAGATACAACCACCGGATGATTCAGTAATTTGCCAAAACCGGTAGGGAATGCAAGGAGTCAAAACGGGCTGGGTTGACCCAAAACACATTCCTTTGACCTTTTTAATGGATAGCTATTGTGTTATATGTATAAGATTCAAATTACTAACATAGTATAATCTATCGTCTACATAAAGCTATAAAATCGGTTGTACTAATTTGAAAATTTAAATACGTTATGCGCGACTTTGACCCATTTGACATTTTTCCTATATGACTTGCTTGAATTTCATCTGTCGATAATATGAATAACAAAGGACTGATTCAATAATTTATTTAGAGGTGCCAAAATATGTGAGGCTCTGAGCAGGTAACTGGTCAAAACGGGTTGAGTTGAGTTGACCCAAAAACACTTCTTCCTATTTTTGGCTTATTTTAACAATATTTTATTTGTTAAATAGGATTAATAAAATTATATAATTGTAAAAGGAATCTACTTATTCAAATAATGCCATGGAGGAGGTTGTAGATACAAAAAATACTTTCGGGACTTTCAACCCATTTGACTCGTTCCCTTGTTAGCAAAAGTACAGTTTGTACCCATTAACATAACCCAAATTGACCCATCTAGAAGTAAAAGAATTGATGAATTCAAAAAGGAAAAACATATTGTTCCTTACCAAGTAATCTTCTCTGTTCTGATCTACAAGTACATGAACAGAGATGGTTCCCGACCACCATAAAAACCTCCATATAGCAGCTTGCTTGATTTCAACAACCTGTCTTGAACCTTCGTCAACCAAAACCTTTCTCGATAATACTTCTAGACACAAATATCAAATATTCACCATAAAGTTTCGTAAAGGAACTAAAAAGAGCATATACGTCTTTTATTCCACAGTATCATAAAGGAACTAAACATATTACATTTAGTCTTCAAAGTAGACCCATAAATCATCTTCACACAAAAGCCATTCCACGTCTTCACACCTTTGTCCATCTTTTTTACATTAGTATATTTCCTAAGGCCAAAAAGCAATAATACTTTAGCACTTTGTGACAAATGTATTAGGATGTCTAGTTTCCATCTTTACCAAAACACCATTTCTAGTATTCAAATATTTACAAATAGAAATAAAAAAATCAGCCCAAGGCCCAAGAGAAATACTCATCCAGCAAACCCGTCCACCACAACCTCAGCCATAGCCAAAATAATCAAATACTCATAACCAGAACACAACTTATGCCAAACACCCCTTATGCACCAGAATTCATTCAAATAATCATATCCCAAACACCCCTTATGCATTCAAAACCAACAATTATCAGCAAAATATCAATTAAAAACACCAATTTCCCCGTCAATATTGTACATTATATTAACCCCATTGCTTCTAATGATCACACAGCAAGCTACGACACCATCCAACCATTTTTGACAAAGATCACCTGACATGGAACTTTGAAAAGTAACCATAAAGCTCCCAACAACACAGCAAAACAATAACTAACATAAGGTTTTATTTTTAGAAGAAAACTTAACTCTTCTTGAACCAATATCAGACTTTACATGGATTTCCCACATATCAGCAACTTAGAAAACATGAGCAGAAGCATTTAAACTCAAACTCATCACTCTAAGTCTCACCACATCTTTAATTTTATTACAAACTTCCTCTAAAGATATGTTTCTTCCCTGAAAAGTTCGTAAATTCCTTTCCTGCCATAGAACATAAATTGAAGCATCCAAAACTAACCTCTGCAAAATGATCCAAATTTATTTATTAATGGGCCTTTTAAGAAGAAAATCAATGATGTCGAACCAACTGTTAGGAGCATGCTCAAGCCTGGCCATAGTCTTGCTCCTACACCAGACTTTAGGAAAATCACATTCGAAGAAGAGGTGTTTGTGACTATCAGGCATCTTTTGACAGAAAATACACCACATATCTACCTTCCTTTCCCAATGACCCATCTTATCACGAGTTTTTAGTCTACCAAGTATAGCAAGCCAAAGCATAAAAGAGTGAAGGGGAATGCATTGACTGAACCATACAAGCTTAGACCAAGGGACCAAATCACCATAATCTCTAAATCATTCCAAACAATGGAGACCAAAAAATCCTTAATTCTGCCATTATTATTTCTCCAAACCACTTTATCACATTGGTTCTAATTTAGTATCTGACATTCATGAATACTATAGTTCTTACGTATATTGTGTCAAAATATTCAAAATATTTTCTTCTTGATGCTGATATTCATGTGCACCTATGTAGATATCAGCAATCACAAAACCATCCTCATGCTCGTAACTCTTATCGACTAGCTAAAAACGAGTTTCTAAATGTGGCCATGTTAATCAACTCTTAAATATTCAGGTGAAACATACTAAACTTTTTGTGTACTAAAATGATTTAAGATGTATGTGATATAAGAGAAAACAAACCATGATTTTACAGAAACGATTGCAGTCCCTCGACATCATGGATAATCACTTTTTTGCTGTTTCTCCAGTTTTTGTTGCACTCTTGATAGCTGACTTCACCAGTCAAAAATGTAATGCTGATAGTTAGGTACTTAAATAGAACGCAACTACGACAAACGCATCAATCCTCTATAAAAAATTTCACTTGTGAAGATATTCTTAAAAAAATAATATGATATTCTATAAAATCTTCACCAATGAAGATAATCCTATAAAACTTAAATAGAACGCGACTATGTGAAAAGCATCAATCGATAAAAAATTTCACTTGTGAAGATATTCTTAAATAAAATAAAATGATATTCTAGAAAAATCTTCACCAATAAAGATAATCCTATAAAACTTAAATAGAACGCGACTATGTGAAAAGCATCAATCGATAAAAAATTTCACTTGTGAAGATATTCTTAAATAAAAATAAAATGATATTCTATAAAATCTTCACCAGTGAAGATATTACTAAAAAACTTAAATAGAACGCGACTACGACAAAAGCGTCAATCCTCAATAATTAATTTCACTCATGAAGATATTCTTAAAAAAATAAAATGTTATTCTATAAAATCTTCACCAGTGAAGATAATCCTACAAAACTTAGAGCATCATATCTGGAAGTTGAGTTGAGATTGCATAGAGCATCTTTCACATGTAACAATATCAGACATTTATATAACAAAATAATAAATAAAAAATTAAAATTAAAAAACCTAATAAGAGTAAAAAAAGTAATTAATTGAAAATAATTACCACTGATTGCATTCAAATCAATTGGAACAACACTTCAAGCGATTAACAGACGATTTCTTCATCAAAATATTGAATCCCAAAAAAGCAATTGAATAGTCAACGCCGCAGTCAACGACGAAGATATGAAGGTTGATAACCAGAGATGGTTGTTTTGTGGTAGATGACGACGGATATGATAGCAGATAACCGAAGATGGTTGTAGTGTTAGTGCGTGTTTATGTGTGTGTTTTTCTTGGTATGATTGTGTGTGAAAAAGAAGATAGAGAGAAAAACCTTGTTCTTTTTTTTAAACGTAACAAATGATGGATTTGCAAGTAGACCCCTATGATTTTTGAAAGTGAAATTACATAAAAGCCCTTCTGCTTTTATTAAGTGTAATTTTAATACAATTTTAATGCAAATCTTAATCTAATCTAGTCCATTGGAAAATGAGGAGCATTTGGATGTCGATAGTTGTGATTCAGATTCCCCTAAGAATGTTAACAATGATTCGGTGTCGCCTTCTAGTCGGGTTTTGCGAGAGGAGGATGTTCGTGGGGTGGAAAGTGAGCTTGTGGACTCCTTTGAAGAAGGCAAGATTCGTGATGATTCGGTCTTGTATAATGATGGGTGTATTAAGGATTGCATGGAAATGAATTTGGAAGATGATGCTGGTGAGATTCTTGGAGTTCATTCTCAGGGTGATTGTGGTAATGTTACCACTGATGATAATGAGGATGTTACGCCAGTTATTGCTCCTGAAAAAGACTCCATCATTGCGCCTCCATCTACACCCCCGGGTAATGATTTAAATATTGCTGTTGAGTCTGGTTCTTCGTGGATTGATTATATTGGTCCTCTAACTAGTGACGAGATAGATTCTGATAAACGATGGAGCTATAGAGACCCCAATGGAAATATACACGGGTTGTTCTCTCTCGCGCAACTACGTTCGTGGAAAGATTATTTTCCTAGCGATCTTCAGATTTGGAGTTATTATGGCAACGTTAAAGAAGCTATTCTTCTTCATAATGCCTTATCGAGACAAACAAAGGATGCCGGTTAGATCGCTTTTTGGTATGATGCCTCGGGTGTTCGGTTTCGTTCATGGGAGTTAATTCAGTTGGCGCCATGGTGGGATCTTTCTTATTCTAATAGCCTTTGGTTGTTTTGCGAGTTCGTTTCGTTAGAGTTTTTCTGTTCCTTTTCGTTCTTTGTTTGTTGGATCGTTTTTGCGTGTATATCGTCTGCTAGTTTCTTTCTAGCCCTTTTTTAATAAAATTCCATTTGCCGTTCAAAAAAAAAAAAAAAAAAAGGGCTAAGAATCTCTTTTTTTCTTCTCACAATATTAGCCTTTCAAATGAACGTTGTCTATATATATATAAATTTATATATATATATATATATATATATATATATATATATATATATATATATATATATATATATATATATATATATATATATATATATAGTTAGGATCAAATAAGAAGTTTTCTTAAAATAAGAAGGATAAGAAGTAACTATAATCGCGTATCCAAGATGCACTGACCTAAATTAGATGCATGTCTATAATATTAGATGCATTATAATGCTTCATAATATGTTTTCTAGCTTTTTATTAGATGCATATACGTATATTAGATGCATTTCATGATTTCTCTTCCTCTACATGTGCCGAAATCATGAAAATCAATTTGCACCATCTACACATCAAGTTAACTTTCGAAACTCAAAATGGTGTATCTAAATGAATAGAAATGCATCTAATGCAAGTCGTTGCATCTCAAATGTGTGGTTTTAATTACTTCTCACAACTTCTTATTATAATTTATTTCTCACTGGATCCCTATTATATATATATATATATACACACACACACACACACACACACACATAAGTGGCTCACGCCTTGTGAATGATTTTGTAAAAAAACAAAATGACAAAAAAGAATGAGAGAGAAGAAATAAAGAAAGAAAAGAAATAGTGAAAGTACATATTATCAAACAAAATCCACCATATTGGGGTTGTTTCTTTTATTTTCCTGAATGGATATAGTGTCTTTGTGGATACATTTGACAAGTTTGTAAAAAGAAGTCAATGCATAATTGTTGTTTCTTTTTCTTGAGCTGAATGAACATATCAAGAACAATAATGGCCATTTTTCCTCATGAAGACGAAACTATTGAAAACATAAATATCAGGAATTGAAAACATAGCAAATCACATTCCATAAAGAACTAAACAATGAGTAGTTAACAACTAAAAATGAAATTTGACAATACATAGCAAAATTACGATCAAATGTTTATCCATGTGAGTTTCCCCAAGATTCTTTATCACAATCACTAAAAAAACCCCCCAACAAATTACATAACACTCTTGCTAAAAATTGAACATAAAACAAATAATTTTGTTTTTCATTTCATGAAAAAGCATATGCATCATCTATTTCCAGATCTATAAAAAACATAAGGATTCTTCATTATATCATAAAGGGTGTTTTCTAGATCGATCAAAATGAAGAATAAGCAGCATGTGGTGTAGATTTGTAGAAGATCGGTGATGTAGAGCCACCATAAGGAGTGATGTGATTGTGAAATTGGTTGTTGGTGGTTCGGTTGAAAAAAATGTAGAAAATTAGGTTATATTTGTCAAAGTTGTGTCTTGAATGGGAAATGGCACACTTTTGAACCCCTTTCACAACCAAGATGTTCTTTTAGAATAAGTAAAAAAGAAACACAAAATTTTTCTACATAGGTTAAGATCATGTTCCTAAAAGCCCATTAAGCAAAAAAGAAACAACCCCTTACTGACTTAGAGTATACGCACTTATAAGGGTGTGAACCTAGATAGTAAGCATATGTTTTCCAACCAAACATGTAATTTTTACTTTTCCTCTGTTTTTGTATGTTTTCTTCGCTTTCGTACGTTTTTATATGTTTTTCTCCGTTTACGTACGTTTTTACATGTTATTGTATAAAGGCGTAAGAAAAAGTATGAAAACGTACAATAACGTCAAAAAAATGTACAAAGGCGCAAAAAAGATGAAAACGTACAAAAGTGTAGAAAAACATACGAAAACGGACGAAAACATACAAAAACGTATAAAAATGAAGAAAAGTGTACAAAAACGTAGAAAGGAAACGTATAAAAGTCAAAAACCAAAACTCTTTTTCAACTAAGCATCAAACAACTCTTAACTAACGAACCTCAAATTAACCACTCCTTCAAACAATACTCTGAAGATTAATATTCCAAGATAATGTTGTATTTAAGTTTGTATAATCTTTCTATTTTATAAATACGTTTGAACGAACATCACGCCACGGCCACAATTAAGAATGGAGAACAACTCTAAAAAGAAAGAGTAAATTGCAAAAATCGTCCCTAAGGTTTAGTCAAATTGCATGTTTCGTCCCAAATAGTTTGAAAGTGCATAGATAGTCCCAAAATCAAACTATTTTGCAAAAAATTATCCCTGGTTAACGACGAAACATGCAATTTGGCTAAACCTTAGGGACGAAACATGCAATTTGGCTAAACTATATGGGACAATTTTTGCAATTTGGCTATACCTTAGGGACAATTTTTGCACTTTCAAACTATTTGGGACAAAACGTGCAATTTGGCTAAACCTTAGGGACGATTTTTGCAATTTACTCAAAAAGAAAATACCCACAGGTTTGTTATATTATACCTTTATATATTAACCGGTAAGATCGTTCTCCCGAGGCATCCTTAAATGTCTATTTAATGCCATACCCGGCCCGACCCTGAACTTCATCTATCAACACGTGTCTCCTCTCTTTCTCTTCCCCTCCACCGCCCCTCTCTCTCACTTCAGTAAAAAACACGTATCATTATACGTGTCTCTCCCATCATCTCCTCCATCCTCTCTTCTCAATCCCATATCACCAAACACGTATCATTATACGCCGACGGTAGCGGAAGCGTTGTTGGCTTTTCATCAGGTAGGCTTTTTTTTACCTAATTTATGTGTGTTAATTTCATAATTATATAAAAAAATTAGGGGTTTTGGTTTGTATGTTTTGATTGATAAATGGAATTGTGTAGTATATTGGAAATCATAACACAATCAAGGATTAGTGTGTAGGCCGATTTCTAGAGAGAGAAGATAGGAAGTTTTAGTAAGAGAAAGACACTTAGTGTGTG
Source organism: Tanacetum coccineum (assembly GCA_026074375.1). Taxonomy (NCBI): domain Eukaryota; kingdom Viridiplantae; phylum Streptophyta; class Magnoliopsida; order Asterales; family Asteraceae; genus Tanacetum; species Tanacetum coccineum. Next base: position 1,736 of record BQNB010156254.1, on the reverse strand, counting down.
TTTGTTATACAATAAACAACCAACCCCTTTCCACGGCTGAGAGGGGGTTTAAATACATGAGTTATTAGTGCCCTAAGTGGGCTATGGAGTGGGCTAACATGTGGGTAAAGACACGGCCCAACGCCATAAGTCATACGGTAACTAAACGATAAATATTAAGACTACGAGCTAACCTATGCTAGACATAACACGGGGTGACCGAGTCTTTTTCATGATCCTAACAATCTCCCCCTAAAGGAGGTCACCCCAGAAAATACAATTTAAATCCTAGCATTATATGTCTTGGACTTTTGACTTCAGCTCGTAATCTTTGATTCTTCATTCATTGATCTCTTTGTACATAGTGAGCAGTGATTTTTCGACTTTAAGCTTGAGCTTTTTTCCTTTAGGCTTGTCTTTGAATATGATCTTGAGCTTTCTTGAGATCATCAGCCAAAGTAAATCTCTAATCATCATCTTGTGATCTTTTGCCATCTTGCGTGCTTGTGACTTTTGGGCCGACATGCTCATACTTGTTGCAATCTTGAAAGCATGACTTTATGCTCGTATTACTTCATCAATTTAACTTGCTGACGAAGAAGTTGATATCAGAGTTGTGAAAGCTTTAGGTCATTCTTTCTTGATGTTGTAAAGTCGTTGTGTCTTGAGTATGAGCATGTGGCTATAAACTTGATTCTGCTAGAACAGGTTGAAGCCATCTCAATCTTTATATGAACCTGTAATGAAACAGTTAGCAATAAAGGTGTGGGACGAATATGGCTTTGTCATTCGCCCGTGTTTGGTTAGAGTAACCTTCGAATCCGTGAGGACCAACCTATGATCAGGTAGATTCAATCTTAAGAAGAATCTTCTTGATAGGATTTCCAGCATAAGTGTCGGATCTTCTAATGCATAAACATCATAATCACCTTACTTGTCTGTTTTCTTAATCGGAACGTCTTAAAGCAGACAGCACGATAAGAGTGAATCGGTTAGTTACTGTCTTACCGATTGAAGAGGAAAATTGATTTAAAAATCTATCGATGTGTCACATGAGAAATTGATTTTTGTGACATATCGAGAGTTTTAAGCATTTATCAAAGTTCGTCAATCGTCAATTCAAAAATCCAGACCGATTCAATATCCAGTGTCACAAGTTTGACCCATTAAGGATCTCACAAGTCACCTACCATGAGCTTGTTTGATGTTGGCTCAAGCAGGATTTCCATCTTCATTGTGAATACATAAGTATCACTCAGATGTTCTGGCAAAATCACAAGGATGATGCGTAGGACTCTAATTATACATATATTGTTTTCACAGTGTGTGAGAAGCAAGTACATTTGAATTGTGTCCTAACGAGATTAATTGATGATTTCTTGGCTCTAGACTCAATAGTGCGTTTTGATTTTAAGTGAGCGGAGGCCGGAGCTGACTGCCACCTTTTCAATACCGACTAACTCGGAGTGAGAAAGACAGTAGATTACGTGTTAAGTCTCCGTGACAATTAAAACAGAAATCTTTTGAGAGATTCTGAGTGGCTAGGGAGGGTTGTGCATCGTATCACTAGGTCCATGATACTTGTCTTCAATGTCAGCAATCAACCATGTGATTCTGACAGCAATGAATTGACTCTGTTTCTGCCTAATGTTCAAGGAGGGCTGCTTTCTTTTTACCTTTTATCTTAACATTTCTTTTTAATTCTTCAACCCCTTCAGTGCTTACCGAGACTTCATTACTAGTACCTTGTTGGGTAT
>BQNB010156253.1:0-15289 GCA_026074375.1 Tanacetum coccineum | reverse complement strand
AGTAGTAATAAAAATTACACTTCGTCTTCTTTTTACTCTACAAGAAGTTTCAGCTCTTTAGGCGTAAGGCTCTGCATGCCTAGTTGTTTGACCAGAAATTTGAAGCGTTCTCTTGCGAGAGCTTTAGTGAATATATCTGCTAGCTGATAAGCCTTCTTGACAAAACAGAGTTCAACAATCTCATTTTCAACTTGTTCCTTGATAAAATGGTATGTGACAGAAATGTGTTTCGTCCTGGAGTGTTTTACGGAGTTGTAAGATAAGGCAATGGCGCTTTATGAGTCGCAATACAAAGGAATCTTGTTGTAGTCAAATCCGTAGTCAGTTAACTGAGACCGCATCCATAGGATCTATGTACAGCATCTAAACAAGGAGACATATTCAGCTTTAGTTGTGAATCTTGCAGTACACTTTTGCTTTTTAGACGACCAGCTTACTAGCTTTTCACCCAAAAACTATGCACTACCCGATGTATTTTTCCTTGAGTCTTGACAACCTGCATGATCAGCATCTGCAAAAGCCGTTAGATCAAATCCGGTGTCCTTCGAATACCAAAGACCCATATTAATGGTTATTTTGAGGTATCGAAAGACCCATTTAACTGCAGTTAAGTGCTTTTTGGTAGGCTTTGCCTGATACTGGGCACACATGCAGATGGCAGATACTAGGTCAGGGCGACTGGCTGTGAGGTACATTAGGGATCCGACCATACCTCGATAACAAGTTGGGTCAACTAGAGTCCCATTTGGATCCTCATCCAGTTTTAACCTTTCCACCCTGGGAATGTCAACAGGATCATATTGGTCTAAACCATATTACTTAAGCATTTTAAGAGTGTATTTAGATTGGTTTATGAAGATGCCTCTGGGATTTTAAGAAATTTGAAGTCTTAGGAAAAAACACATTTGTCCCATCATTGACATCTTAAAATGTTTGCTCATTTAATCTGCAAATTTATCACAAAAAGTAGGATTTGTGGAGGCAAATATGATGTCATTTACATAGATTTGTACCAATATTATGTGCTCTCCTTTCATCTGTGTGAACAAAGTCCGATCAACTGAACCTTTGATGAATTGTTGAGATAGCAAGAACTTGGACAACAAATCATACCAAGCCCTTGGCGCTTGTTTTAGCCTATACAATTGTTTTAATCGAGCCTTGTTTTTTAGCACCCCACCATATTCATTAAGTTTCACTTTGAAGATCCACTTTAGGTTGATGATCATAACTTTGGCTGGTCTTGGTACTAATTCCTACACTTCAAGTTGTTCAAACTTATGAATTTCTTCTTGCATGGCTTCAATCCAACAAGATTCCGTCTCTGCTTCTTTATAATTCTTTGGCTTGACTTTTGTTAAGAAGGCAGGAAAATAGCACCATAAGGCATCAGTAGCAAGTTGACATCTTGTAGAAACAGGTTTGGATGGAGTGCTGATGATTGTCATTAACGGATGATCCTTTGTCCATCTTCTGGTGTTGATTTGAGGTTGTTGGAAGGTATGCATGTTTGAAGTATCTATAATCCTTGATGACGACTCATTAAAGCTGATAACTAGAGGAGCAAATGGATTTGTAAAGGTGTTACTTTCATTATTTGGTTCTTCAACATTTGTAGAATTGATTGGAGGAGATGTTGATTCATTATTTGGTGAAGTACTTAGATAGGGAGCATCTTGATCTATAGAAGTAGAGGAAGACGCTCCGGCTGTATCTAGTGGAGGTAAAGTTGCAGCAGAAATTGTTGTAGATACATCACTTGGAGGTTTGAAGTATTCATCGAACATTGGTTGAAACATCAAATCCCAATCACTCTTTATAGGAGGTTTAGCTGATGTTGAAGTAGCCTGGTTTTGCACGAGTCCTAAACTAATATGTCCATAAGTCAACCCTTGAAGTTCGGGTCCTAAACCGTGTTGTTCAGAAGCCATATGGGAAAGTTCATCAAATTGTACGTTCATTTTTTCCATTATTAGTCTAGTCCTTTTGTTGTAGATTCAATAAGCCTTTTTGGATGGTGAATAACCAATGAAGATTCAATGTCTGCTTTAGGCTGTAGTTTACCAAGATCTTTAAAGTCATTTGTTGGATAACATAAAGCACCAAAAACGTAAAGATATCTGAGTTCTGGTTTGCAATCTCTGAGCAGTTCATATGGAGACTTATTGTAGTAAGGATGGATAAAGGAGCGGTTTTAAGTACAACATGCAGAAGCGACAACTTCATCCCACAGGAAAATCGAAGATTTGGAGAATATAAGCATGGTCCTTATAGCCTCTACCAATGTACGGTTATGCCTTTCAACCACACCATTTTGTTGTGGAGTACGTGTAGTGGATGTGGTATGAGTAATTCCAACATCTTCCATATAGTTCCTTAGTGTCTGATCGATAAACTATGTGCATGTCGGTACGAATATATCTCACTGTTGCTTTAAGACTGACTTAAGCTTGCTTTAAAATTTTGATAATAATCTCTGGAGCTTCATCTTTTGTCCTCAAAAACTTCACCCAAGCAAACCGAGAATAATCATCAACAATGACAAGAATATATCTTTTCTCGTTTATACTTGCCACCCGCATAGGTCCATACAAATCCATATGCAGCATTTGAAGTTTCTCATTTGTCATTGGTTCAGGCTTGTGTGGATGGGATTCTTTCTTGCTTTTTCCCATTTGACATGCTGAGCACATGTGATCTTTAGTATACTTCAATTTGGGTAAACTTTTGACAAGACCTTGTTTAGTAAGTTGATTTATAATGCCGAAGTTTAAATGAGATAAACGATGGTGCTATAACCAAGATTTTGTCTTTGAGGCTTTGGAGAGTAGACAAATTAGAGAAGACTTTATCATTTCGTCCATTGAGATTGTGTAAAGATTAGAACCATGAAATCCCGAAAGTAGATCAACACCTTCCAAGTTATGTATAGAACATTGATCAACTTCGTCTTCCATTTGTTTGAATATATCTTTCATTTCTTTAACCTCGTTATTAAGACCCTTTTCAAAAAGTTTAAAAGTTTCCCTAAGGTTTTTGAAAAATGGTATGACATCTTTTGTAAAAGCCTCTTGATGACATCAAATAACGTCACTTTCATAGCATCATTTATCCCATGTAAATTACCCATTTTGTATGATTATTCAAGAATTGTTACTTAATCATTTATATTTGAGAATTTCAGTAATTTATTGAGTACAAGGTTAGGAATAGCTAAAAGGCACGCATTCTGGAGCTTAAACGAAGAAATGAAGAAACTGACTTTCTGACAACCAATTGCCATATCTAGTAAAGGAAGATACAGCGTATCAGGCCTGTACGATCACAAGAAACCACGAAGGAACAAATCCAATACGCCGTAATCTAGGAGATATCCAAACGCCTAATCAAGATAAAGAACAAATAATCTGGAAGATATCGAAGGTGGTCCCAAATCTAAAGAAACCCCCGCTATGTCCGTATCCAACTATCCAATACGCCATATCAATAAATTCTAGATCTATAAATTGAAGACCTAAAAATGGGTTTTAGTGTGCTTGATCATATTTTTGATACCCTAACCACTATGTCAATTTTCAGAAGACAAGAAAGAGCAGAAGATGGTCAAACAAACTATTAATTCCAAAGGAAACCACCTTGTAATCTTTATACTCTATAATTGTTTACTTTTTGGCATCATCGTTTAACTCGGTTAGTTTACCATGGTTGAATTATTACTCTTTGAATTGATTATAATGATTAAGGGCTTAATACCTAACCCTTGGGTTATTAGCCATGTTTATGAAGATATTGAATGTTTCGATTTTGGTTATTCGAATGCATAATCTATTGATGATGTGCTTGTTAAATGTTTTATCATTTATACTTGTTTACGTGCTTTGTATGTAACCTACATTCAACAGATCTAGTGAAACCGACCAATTTTAGCTAGAAGTCGGGATGGCTCTCCATATAGTGAGTTATAATATCTTGACCAATAAGGATCAACAAATACTGACCTATCCTTTGCCTATAGATTTGGGTAAGCTCATTAGACCGAAAATGACCCTTGGGATCAACGAGTACGTTCTTAATCAATTGGTATAGACTTGGTCAGTGGACTACTAGTATATAAATTGCCATTAAGCAGTAAGTGGGTAAAGTCTCTATGAGCTAGGGTTTAACAAGATCACCATTGCTTAAATCCCTAAGATAGATTATAATCAGCAAATAGGATGCTTTATGCGGATGCGTTTAAATGTGACAGAATTCTACATGTCTAGGTCTTAGGAAGAAGTACCGCCTAAGTCTTAAGAATGATATGTCGCCTCGACATAAGCACTCATTGCACTAAATAAACAAACCAACGTTTTAATTGGATTAATCTTGGTTAATACAATTTTCTTATATTTGGCTAGACCACTCTTCTATCTTTTGTTTATCTGCTTGCGTGTGTTATTGTGTCTTAAATTGATCTAAGTTACCACAAAACCCGTGCCAGTCTCTCAGGCTGAAACCCCCCCTTATCTATTAGTACTAGGATTAACGTAGGTTTAGCATAGGTTTAAGATAGAATAGAATTAACATAGTTTAAATTAACTTAGTTTAGTAAACCAAAATACTGATAGAATAAGATATTTCGTTCTCGCTCTTAGTGATCGACACCCTACTTACCACGAAACTCCATCTGATCGGGTACACTACCTGGTAAAGTGTTGTTTTAGGTAAAGTCGTCAAAATATAAATTTAAAACTTAAACAATCATAAACTATAACCTCAAAACGACACATCAAGTTTTTGGCGCCGCTGTCAGGGAGTGAAATTGTAAATCTTGATTTTTATTTGATATTTTGGTTTTTAGCATTAGAGTAGTCTAACCCCTAGGATTAGTGTAATTTAGATTAGTGTAAAATTCTGTATATTTGCTTATATATTTGTTTGTTTAATTGTTTGTGTGTTTAATTGTTTTTTATACACTGATAACCCAATACGGCGTATTCACTTCCATTGGATACGACGTATCTAACTTTCATATCCAATACAACGTATTCATTCAACAGACTGATATGGCGTATTCAGATCAATTGAATACGGCGTATCGATCATCTGATACAGCAGCAGAAGCATATTCTTCGTACTTGATTCTCGTGCTTGATTTTCTGTATTACTTCTTTTTTCGAACAAATCCTGCTGATCTTTTAACCATTGTTTAGAGCGTACTAATCAAATAATTTTGATTGAAGAAGATACAACGGGAATTATGACTGAACTAATTTTAAAAGAATGCATGGAAAATGCTCAAGCTGAATCAAGTCTTGCTAAACCAAATTCCAACGATGATATGAATATTGAACTCAGCAAGGAATTTTTGATGAAGTTACAAAGTAATGCATACCATGGAATGTTTGATGAAGACGTGGTCGACCACATTGCTAAGGTTCTTGAAATACTTGATTTCATTAAAATTCCTTATGTAGACTCCCATCAACTATGCATGACAGTTTTTCCTCTCTCACTGGATGATGATGCAAGATAATGGTGGATAAATGAGGGGGAAGGAAAAATCACCACTTGGGAAGATCTAGTTGAGAAATTTTTCTGTAAATTCTATCCCAAATCCCGCGATGGCGAAGATGAAATGTTGGAAGAAGGGGACAACTGGGGGATTGATCCACTTGAATTCATATCCCGAGTGAATACAATATTCAAAAACCGTAGGAGAATGGATGGAAAACTAAAAAAGCATTATTCCATTCCTGGATAAATAAAAGTTGGAATAAAAGATCAAAGGTTGACATCGTATCAAGCGATGAAGAATGGGAGGAACCTGACTATGGAAACCCTCCTAACACTACTACTGACTCATTCCTCAAGCCTTATTTTCAAGCTCAAGAAAAAAATGACATTGAAAAAGAGGATGAACGGAGCCAAAAGAAGCGTAAGGGCAACAATAGTAATTTAGAAATAAATATTCTGAACAAGGCGCCCAAATCTGACAATAAGACTGATGAGCCACCTAATAAAAGAGTGTGCAAAGCCGAGAAGTTTAAAGCTATAAAATATTTACTAGGACCTAACAAAGAATACATTGCTATAAAATCATGTGAATATAATACTTGGGGAAGGAATGATGATAGTGTGTCTCAAATCTACCAATAAATTTTTTAGAAAAAGGACAACAAATGGACCGTAACATGCACCGAGTGAAGGAAGGAAGTTGAAGAAAAAGTCTAACTTAAAGACTTAGATGTAAACAAAAGTGCTTCCCAGGAGACAACCCAGACAGTTATTTATTTTTATCGAGTCTTTCTTCCCAGACATCAATACGGCGTATCCACTCCATACTATAGGGTGTATTGAATTATTGGACGTTATCAGTCCTTTATTTTTCTGCATTTAAAAACTTTATTGTCAGTTCTGTCTATACGTCGTATTCATGCACATGATACGGCGTATTTGGCTGACAGACCCATATTGATACTTTTTACAGGTTTATTCATACGGCGTATTCCATTTTATGGATACGATGTATTGGTTTCCTGTATAGTTTAGTTTTATTTATTATTAACCGTATACCGAGATAGGAATGCATGATTTTCCTATAATTTTGCACAGGACCTCGCTGGAAAGAAAGCAAAAAATGTTGGTGAAGTATCTACAATCTGGAAGTCTTGCTCATTGAACCATAATGAAGAATCATTACCCAGCAAATATCAGGGGAGTTTCTCAATCTAATTCTTTTAATTTCCTTTTTTTAATGTTTTATCTATACAACAAGGACGCTGTATAATTTAAGTGGGGGGATGGGAATTAGAATGCATACTTGTCCTATTTTTCACATTAAAATGATTAAACCATGCTCAAATTTAAAAAAAGTCAAGCATACTTTTGTGAAATTACTGGTTACACAACCTGCACACATAACCCTTATTAGATATTGTGAGGATTCAACCTTATTCGTTTCCAAATGTTTTCCCAAATCCCACAAAAATATGATTGTGTCGGTGATATTGTAGACTTTAGAACTTGGCTTGGTATATCTATTCGAGACCACAATAATAAGTACTATGGATTCAGATGGAGTAACTTGTTTAAATTTGTAAATTTCTAGGATTACACCTAAAAATCCTATACATGTTGTTTTATTAACTAACTACACTGGTTAGTTAACCCCCATATAAACCTTTTGTTTACTCTCATTTTAAGAGTAAGATGCCCCTAGAAAAACCAATAGAGCCAATCCTTTAGGATAAACACCAACTATTTGTTTCGTTACACCTTTACACCTTAGCTTATCCTGTTAGATTAAGTCCATTTATTAGTTGCTAGTTGCTTTAAGTGTAAAGTATGTATTTCTTGTGTCTTGTGTCATTTTCTATCTCTGGTATGGTTGGGAACTTTGCACATTGTAATGGGAATGTAAAAAGTAGTCAAAACTCATGTATTTTTACTACCATCATTATTATTTGTACGTCCGAATAATGAAGAATTATCCAGAGTTATTATGATCGTGAAGATGGTGAAATTACCCTAAGATTCGTAGTATGTATTGCTAAAAAAAATATTAAAAAATTAGAAAATTGCAACAAAAAAGAGGAGGAAAGTTTGAAGATAGTCGGTTCGTTAAAGCTCATACCAATGGAATTATTTGAAAGATCGATTATTCATTGATACGTATAAAAAATCAACGATGTAAAGTTTTGTATAAAGTGGTAGATATCGCCACTTGTCTTGTAAAAGTATGTAAAGTATGGGATGAATGAGAACTTGACCGTTACGGGAACGCCAACTTAGGTTGTTGTTTTTTATCAATGATCAAGATGTTTGCGTAAATATTTATGTGTCTTTATCATGGTAACGGTCGGGGAAAGTATCTTGCAACATAAGCCTTATTTGTTTTAGACTTAATCTATTTGTTTCGTAAATTTTATTTAACAACAATTTAATTCCCTTTCCTAATGACTAACCTTAGGTTTTACTCGAATGAGGATGTGATCGAGTCATGCATGTCTATTCTGTTGTTACGGCCATGTATGTGTGATTTAGCCACCTTGTTGGTTAATTACTTTTAGTGAAAGTTAAAAGATCCATACCCTATATCACTCTGCTAGTCCTACTCTTTAGCTTATTCAAGGTGGGAGTGAGCAGTCACATGAGTCTATCCCGTCGTTACGAGTGTGTATGTATGGTCTTTGTCGCCATTCTGGAATATTGGTATCGGTAAAGACTAGATAGAGTGATCAACCCTTTAAGCCTTAAAATAAAACCTAATTTGCCTTTATAATCTTGTAACTCCTTAGCTCTAGTGGTGGAGATGTGTATCCTTGTCAAGCCTATGATAGAATACTCGTCACGACCGAGCAATTGAGCTAATTAGTTACATGTTACCACACAGATTAGTTGAGTGATTTGAGTGTTTTCATCTTCTTATTTTGTGACGTGTTTGGTTGTGTACTTGTAATTGATCGAATAAATGCTTAATGGAAAAATCCTTAGGGATACATTTTTATAAACTTCTAAAGGCTACTTGAGGACAAGTAGGGTTCAAGTGGGAGGATATTTGATGATATCAAATAATGTCACTTTTATAGCATCATTTATCCATGTAAATTACCCATTTTGTATCATTATTGCAAGAATTGTTACTTAATCGTTTATATTTAAGAATTGCAGTAATTATGGAGTACTTGGTGAAGATTAGCTAAAAGGCACGCATTTTGGAGCTTAAACAAAGAAATATGAAGAAACTGATTCTGACATCCTATACGCCATATCCATCAAGGAAGATACGGCATATCTGTGCCTGCACTTCACAAGAAACTACGAAGGAACAAAGACCAATACGTCGTATCGATGAGATATCCATACACCGTATTCAAGATAAAGAAACAAAATATTTTGGAAGATATCGAACGTGGTCCCTACTCCAAGAAACCCTCGATACGCCATATCTAACTCTCTGTCTCGGTTACGTCGTATCGACAAATTAAGACTTTATAAAGAGGAAGTCCTATAGAAATGAGTTTTCGTGTGCTTTATCATATTTTCGGATACCCAAACACACAAAAGTCAATTTTTTGGAAAGACAAGAAGGTGAGAATGAGGTCTGAATGCAAAAGCTTTAATTCATAGGAAACACTTGTAATTTCCTATATACTCTAGTAATCGTTCAGATTTTTGGTATCATTCGTTTAACTCGATTAGTTTACCTTGGTTGAATTATTACTCTTGTATTGATTATGACGTTTGAGGGCTAATACCCTTGGGTATTAGCCATTATTATGAAGATTTGAATGTTTGGTTTGTTTATATCGAATGCTTAATTTATCGTTGATTGCTTGTTTATGTTTATCAATTTATACTTGTTTACGTGCTTTTGTATGTGACCTATCATTCAACTAGATCTAGTGATACCGACCAAGTTAGCTAGATGTCGGGATGGCTCTCCATATAGTGATTTATATATCTAGACCAATAGGATTACAAATAATGACTTACCTTTGCCTTTAGATTAGTGAGCTTAGTTGGACTGACAAGTGACCCTTGGGATCAACGAGTACATTCTTAATCAATTGGTACAGACTTGGCCAGTGGACTACTAGTATATAAATTGCCATTAAGCAGTAAGTGGGTAAAGTCTCTATGAGCTAGGGTTTAACAAGATCACCATTGCTTTAATCTGTAAGATAGATTATAATCATCAAATAGGATGCTTTATGCGGATGCGTTTAATTATGACAGAATTCTACGTGTCTAGGTCTTAGGAAGAAGTACCGCCTAAGTCTTAAAAATGATATGTCGCCTCGAGATAAGCACTCATTGCACTAAATAAACAAACCAACATTTTAATTGGATTAATATTGGTTAATATAGTTTTCTTATATTTGGCTAGACCACTCTTCTATCTTTTGTTTATCTTCTTACGTGTGTTATTGTTTCTTAAATTGATCTAAGTTACCACAAAACCCGTGCCAGTCTCTTAGGATGAAAACCCCCTTATCTGTTAGAACTAAGATTAACGTAGGTTTAGCATAGGTTTAACACAGAATAGAATTAACCTAGTTTAAATTAACATAGTTTAGTAAACCAATATTGATAGAATAAGAGATTTCATTCTCGCTCTTAGTGATCGACACCCTACTTACCACGAAACTTCATTAAATCGGGTACACTGCCCGTTAAAGTGTTGTTTTAGGTAAAGTTGGCAAAATATAAATTTAAAACTTGAACAATCATAAACTACAACCTTACAATGATACATCACCCGCTACAATTGTTACATCACCATTCGTATGGTCTGATTGCTCCCTAGCTATCGAATCTCATGTGGAGAGAATGTTAGTTTGTGGAGATAATGTAGTTCTCCTTTTAATGCAGTCATCAAATTTACTAAGAAGATTTCTTGCATTTTGAAGATTTTTGAGTACTTGACTAGTTGATGGGAGTTTTTTAGGAAAAACATTTGTGGGTTTTGAAACGCTTTTAGAAATACTTGGATTAGATGACCAATCGGTTTAGCATTAATCTCAGTTTGTTTTTCAGTCATTTTCAATTGATTCTTTTCAGCAAGTATCAGAGTTTCCTTAGAGTCACACACATATTTAGTATTATGTTTATCAATTAAGACTTTTACATTGTATAACACTGGTTGTTTTAGTTGAGCTTGACGAAGATACAAAGGATTTTGATAACCAAGAGCTGTCTTATATGATTCATCATAAAAATTTTGAGGTTTGGTTAACATGTGCATTGTTTGAGTAGTTTGACCTACTTTGTAAACAATGTTTTCCAGTTTCTTTTTAGCTTTTTCCAAATCCAAAGTTTCATTGATGTTTTTTTCATACTTTTCAGACGACTCTTTGTTGTGTGTTTCAAAACCATTTTTGAGAAAGTTATTCGCTTTTGTTAAATTCTCAATTTGTTGTTTTTGAACAAAAATTTGAGATTCAAAATCTTCCACTTTTTGATTCCGATCAACAATAACTGTTCGTAGTTCATAATCTAAAAATGCTTCTCTTTTTGACAAAACTGGTTTGAATTAAATTCACTTTCTAAATATTTAACTCTTGCTTTATATTTTTCAAGCTCAATGGGCAACGACTCATTCACACTTTTTGCCTCTTGATTTACCGTGTTACACTGATCTACTTGAGATTTCATTTGATTAATTACAGACAACATCATATCTTTATTTTATACAGGAGGAGGAACATAGTTATCAGCTTCATCTTGAATGGTGACCATATACTCAGCATAAGAGATAACATTACTGTCACTCATAAGTTTAGCATATGAATCAGCATGAAAGACAGAGTATTCATTATATTTTGTCTCTTGTACAACAAAATTAAGCACATCATCATGATACGTGTCGTAATGAGGTACCTCAGAGAGTCTATTCGAATCATAAGTCAGAGTGACTGTATCATCATTGAGTGATCCTACAGAAGAAAGAATGGCCATGAAAATTTCACTTGCAGTAGCTTGATCATCACAGCCTGAATCATATGCATCAACATGGTCTGCCTTGAAATTTGTTGTGGTGTGTAGCTGAAGATCATCACAATCATCATTCTCTTCCAATCTATCAGCTAAAAAATCTTGTTGTTCTTCATGTAACATAACTCCAGCTTCTCGTGCTTGAGCAAGCAATATCTTGTCTTTAAACCATTCAGAATCTTTCACCCTTTTCTTTGCAGTACACTGCTTAGCAATATGCCCTTCACCCCTACAATTGTAACATCTAATTACCCTTGGTTAATTTGCTCCTACATCTCCAACTGTATTGAAAACCCTTGCTTCTGTAGCTTGACTCTTTCCAAACATGATTTCTGTAGCATGACTTTCTCAGCATTGCCCCCGCTCTTAAAACTTTCTGGAACCGTAACTTGGCCAGTTTGAATTTTTAGCTTGAGTTCTTAGAATTAGTACGAAGTTCTGCGTTAGTTAGTTGTTGGAGGATATATCTTGAGTATAAGCAGAACTGCGAGATCATAGCTTTATTGAGACTGGCTATTGGATCATCAGTTGGAAGGAAGGTTGGTACAACAAATCTGAAATCAAGTTGTGTTGGCATCATGAGTGGTTGTTGTGGAACAACTAGTGGTGCATAGCTTTGTTTTGGAGGTGATTGAATGAGTTTTTGGGTTACTAGAGTAGTTGATTAGTAGTACTGATATGGTTGATAGACTTCAGGTGGTTGGCAATGATATTATATGTTCTTACTACTGTATGATGGAGATGGGTTATAGGTTTTGGCCAGTAAAGCAAGTGGATCCGAAAATCATTGTCACATTTCTCGAACTTCTTTAGCGTCTTTCTCATTGTGTTTGAGGAAAGCATACAACTTATCGAAGTTTACAACATGAAGATCTCTTGCTTGTTTAGCAGCTGTGACAAACCTACTCTACTCTGGTTGAAGATGATTTACAAACTTCATATTGATTTGCATATTTGACATAGACATGGGAATCATGGTCATGTCATTGATCAATTTAGCATATCTTAAATAGTATGAGTGGTTTGATTCTCCAAGCTCAGATGTGAATTTGTCAAATTCATCATATAACATTAACGCATGTTATTTTTTGGTTATTTATTGTGCCTTTCATCAATTCTTTGTGCGATTTCCACATATTTCTTTTAATGTCTGATAGTGGTTGATGAGAGCTGTAGATGTCAACTGGGTGCCCAAGAGAATTATCGTGTACTGCTTTGATGTATCTATGTCTTATCGTTACCCTTTTCATTTGTAGCAGATGTCATGTGGTTGTTTATGTTTATGTGATCCATCAGTCTTCAACAGTAATTCTTCTTCGAGTTTATAAGTTCCATTCTTGATTGAATCCAGTAACATGTCACCATTTTCTTTGCCTTGGATGTAAAGCATAATCCAAGTCTTCCAGCTATCATATATTCCCTTTTCAAGCATTGGGGGATGGTTTTCATAAACTTGCAGCAATAACGTTTTCTGCCATTGTAGCCATTGATGAATTGATTGTGTGGTCTTTATATGAAATGAAAAGAAAGTTTTATGTGGTTTGAATGTTGTTGTTTTAAAGGTTGAATCTTTGAGTAAGTCATGAATAAAGGATGAGACTTTATCACTTAAAGTTACCAAAGATTGAAGGTTTATCCTTGAGACGAGCTTGAAAACCCTACAAATAATAAACCTTAGATTTAGCTAAGGTTGCTAGTAGGTTTGGTTAGGGTTATTTTGAGGTTCGGTTCATAATTATAAAGATTCGGTGGAGATTCGGTGCCCTTGGATTGGTTTTAAGGTTAGGTGCCTGCCTTGGTTCAGTGCCTGCCTTGGATCGGTTCCTTGGTTCAGTGAAGCCTAGGTTCGGTGAAGCCTAGGTTCGATGGAACAAAGGTTTGGCTGAGCCTTTGTTGGTTCGGTTGAACCTTTTTGAAACACAAGAAACCACAAAAGACATTGTGGAAAACGTTGTTCGCATGTTTTTGAGTTACTTTTGCAACAAAGCTAGAGTTACAAGTTTGTAAAACCGAAATGGTTTGCAAAAGTTTGAGACTTTATCTTCCGAAACCTTCAAAAATCACAACTTTCTTCTTTGAAACCTTCTTAGAACCCTTGTGCTACAAACTAAAGTTGCTAGTTTGTGTAACCGATATGATTTGCACAAGTCTTGAACTTTTCAATTTGGAACCAACAAAAATGTTACTTTTTCACTAAAAACACTCTAAATCACTTAAATACAAGTAACGTTTAAAACTTTTTAGTGTTTCTTACCATTAATACACCTAAGGAATCATAAAAATCAAACCCTTATGATTTTTAAACACAAAATAGTTAAAATAATCATCCTATTCTTGGTGTAAAGAGGAAAACTATATAAAGAGTAAAAAAATAAAACTTTGAATCTTAAACAGATACAAAAACACTTTTAATCATCCCATAGCGATTGATACCAATTGATAGATCAAAAACATACATTACACTACTATATTTAGAAAGAGAGTAGAGAGAGTGATGTGAGAGAGGAGAGGATAGGGGGAGGGGATAAAGAAGAGATCACCACTTTGTTTCCCTGTGTTGTTGTTTAAATTCACCTCTTCTTCACAGACATGTTCCTGTCTAACCTTGCCTTTCATTACCATAGTGCCTTTCTATAAAGCAAATGCATTAATGCCAAACGTAAAGTCAATCTCAAACAAGGATCTTTTCCATTCAAATTCTTCTCTCCACCTTTTTGCCTTTTTTTCATTCTTGGACTCATCAGACCATGGTGTTAGTATCAGCAACTCACTGTTAGAGTCTGATAAACATACTTCACTTGGTGAACATTCAGTTTCATTGTTAGCCATTGTTAGCAAAGGCATTAATGCTAAATGTAATGTCTATCTCAAACAATGATCTTTTCTATTTGAATTCTTCTCTCCACCTTTTTGTCATGTTTTCATTCTTGGACTCATCAAACCATGGTGTTGGTATCAGCAACTCACTATCAGAGTCTAATAAACATACTTTACTTAGTGAACATTCAGTTTCATTGTTAGCCATGTGAAGATGTTATGGTTATCGTTAGTTTTTTTCACAATTTTTGGGAAACCAAGTGAAAGTGTAACTATTTAGATGAAAATGACATGTGAGGTAGTCTTAGGTTTTTCTCTGTTTATGTGAATGGCTGTAGAAAGTATGGGCGGGTAAACAGGAAATGACTAGATATAGAAGGTGTAACAGTGTAGTTGAAAACCATAAATGGCATGGACTAAATTCAGAGATAACCCTATTCAATTTATAGAATAGTATAAGTAAATATCTGGCCAAAAAAGTCAAACGTAGTTTACCTTACACCCTATTAAGACTAGTGTAAATTGTTATCAAAGTAAAGTAGTATTGCAGTAATCCACTAAAAAATGAATTCACCACCAAATCATGAATGGGAACAAGCCCATGATATAGACGATTCTGATATTCGACTTACCCTCATTGTCCGTCCCAACAACAACCCTCACATACTCCATGAGACAACCACCACCACCTAAACCCTGTTTTCATCTCAAAACAATCAAGTTGATAATTATGTTGTGAAGCCCATTAGGATAATACTAGGTCCTGCTGGTATTGTTCAAACAACCATGCTTTGTAAAATAACTGATACTTAGGAAGGTGTGGAGGAATCCGTAATGTCTACACAAGAGTATATTAGAAAAGTTATTAAGGATGTGGGTGAGGATGACAATTTTACGCGTGCGTTGTGGCTTAGCGTGGTTGAGTAGGTCAATGTTGATGGAGGGATCGTGACTGGGTGTTTTAGAGATGTCAAGAAATTTCTTAAGAATGGGA
>BQNB010156252.1:0-15289 GCA_026074375.1 Tanacetum coccineum | reverse complement strand
TCAATAAAAAGTAAATTTTTTTAGGATGATTTGGGAGATTTCAAGCATAACTAACATTGATCCAGGGACATTGGATCGCAATGTCAGCTTGGTTGAATATCTCGAGTTTTAATCAAGTTATTTGGTTTCCTTTTTTTATATTCTTTTCTTGTGTGATAATAAACTTTGATTAGGAAACTATATTCTTAATCAATTATGTGTTTAGAAAATAGGAAAGTAATATTCAATCTTTTTAGGTTGATTCTATTTGTCCTATAAATATAGGGTCTTTTCTTTGTATTGAGATATCTTGTAAGTTTTGATAATAAATAAAGCCTTTGCTTTGATCAAGAGAATTTCTCGTCTTGAGAATTTATAATTAGTTCTTGTGTTGTGTGGTTTGTTCTTATCGATCTGCATTATTTGACATCAGAGCCTTTAGGTGATCATGGCCACACGTGGTAGAAAGAAAGCTATTGCGGAACCAACAAGACCTACTGCTCATGATCCTCGTGATGTAGAGACGATTAAAAGGCTGCAGCAGCGGATCCAAGTACTCGAGTTCCAGCAGTTACGTAGGACTCGTCAGCAGAAGAGACGTAAACTGACTCTAACGTCTGGGACGATGGATCAGAGGACATCAATCCTTTTGGCGGAAGAAACCCTTTGTTGACAAAGGAAACCGAATCAGAACCTATTATCTTGGATATAGGGGATGAGGAAGAGGAGTATCCATTTGTTAACGACTATCCATGTTTTAAAGAAGAACCTATCATGTTTTTGAAAGATGAATGTCCTGCTTATGACACCGATAATGAAGAAGAAGAATCGATGCCGGTTTATGATACCGATATTGAAGATGTCATTGAGGAGGCAGAAGAAATTATTGGGAAAGGAAGTTATGGTATTGTCGGTTCTGCTATTGATACTCACACCGGAAAAAAGGTTGCAATCAAGAAGATTAATGATGTTTTTGAGCATGTCTCTGACTCCACCAGAATTCTTCAAGAAATTAAGCTTCTGCGGTTGCTCAAGCATCCTGATATTGTAGAAATCAAACATATTATGCTTCCTCCTTTAAGAAGAGAGTTTAAGGATATTTATGTTGTCTTTGAAATGATGGAATCTTACCTTCACCAAGTTATCAAGGCTAAGGATGATTCGTCACCTCAACATTATCAATTTTTCTTATACCAGCTTCTTCGTGGCCTAAAATATAGTCATACAACAAATGTGTTTCATCGAGATTTGAAACCAAAAAATATTCTTGCTAATTCTGACTGTAACTTGAAGATTTGTGATTTTGGGCTTGCTCGTGTATCATTTAATGATGCACCATCAACCATATTCTGGACGGATTATGTTGCGACTTGTTGGTATCGTGCTCCTGAACTTTGTGGCTCGTTTTCTCTAAATATACTCATGGCATTGATATATGGGGGATTGAATGCATATTTGCTGAGATGCTTATAGGGAGACCGTTATTCCCTGGAAAGAATGTTGTGCACCAGTTGGATATAATGACTGGTCTGCTTGGAACTCCTTCCTCTGAAGCTCTTGCGAGGATACGGAATGAAAAAGACAGAAGGTACCTAAGTAACATGCGCAAGAAACCAGAAATTCCTTTTTCACATAAATTTCCCAATGTAGATCCTTTGGCTCTTCGTTTATTGGAATGCCTTCTTTCATTTGATCCAAAAGATCAACCATCAGCTGAAGATGCACTAGCAGATCCTTACTTTCAAGATTTGGCCAATGTTGAGCAAAAACCTTCAACACGTGCCATATCAAAGCTTGAGTTTGAGTTTGAGAGAAAGAAATTGGCAAAATATGATGTTAGAGAGATTTTAGAGTATCATCCGCAGATGCTTCGGGTATATATTTACAAGGTGCAGAACAAACTAGCTTCATGTACCCGAGTGGTGTGGATCATTTTAAGGGACAATTCGCACATCTTTAGGATAATTATAGTAGAGACGAGAGAAGTAGCACACCGCCACTACAACGTCAGCATGCTTCATTGCCTGGAGAAAGAGTTCCTGCACCTAAGGTGGAAACATCTGCCCTACTAAGAAATGATACGAAGAAGACAACTGAAACATCAGCTGGTCACGACAGTGGTATGATCGTATTTAAGCTCGAAAGAGAATGACCCAGCTATTTTATAAGCGGTGATTCTATGTTCTATGCTAAAGATCGTTTCTTAAAATTCTATGACTTTTCATGTTGGGATTAAAAGTTTTCTTGATGTTGTTTGAATTACTGCTGCTTATGTTTGTGTTAATGCTGCTCAATTGAAGTTAGTGATGCTCATAAACTTCAAAAAAATATAATGAGTATTGACTACTATCAGTACAAAGTTAGTACTGCTCGTAAATATTAGTACTGCTAGTGAAAAAATTCTAAGTAGTTGCTACTGCTAGTGATAAGTTACTACTGCTAGTACAAATGTACTACTGCTCAAGGTTAAGACTGCTCAGAGATAAGTTAATAATGCTAGTGTTAATAAGTTAGTATTGTTTGTTGTTAGTACTGCTTATATGATATGTATTAAGTTATTTTGTTTATAGAAAGGATTATGGATACTTAGGAAAGTACTGTAAGCCGACTAGGGCTCCTTGGTGTATAAAAGGAGGTCCTAGGGTATAGAGTTTTTTATGTTTTTATCTTTTATTATTCTTAGCTTCAAGGTCTTTATAACCCTAATACGTTGAGAGTATTCATATTATTATTAATAATATTAGATCTTATTTGTTTTGAATTAGTGTTTCATTAAGAATTCTTCTTAATATTAAAGATTAGATTCCGCATAATCTTTAATACATTCAAACAAAGTTTCTACTATAGTTGTGTTAGATTTATCTAATATAACTAAACCTTAAACAAGCTTAAGGAATTCGATCTATTGAAGTAGGATCAACAAGTGGTATCAGAGCTTGTTGAGAAGCTTTGAATAAGAAGAATTTGTTTTTGCTAAAAGATATGGATCAAGATTCTGCACATATGGTGGCTGCATCCAAAGTTCCCATGCTCAAACCTGGTGAGTATGAGATATAGAGGATGGTGCAACCTTGCACTATGAGAATGGTTCAACCTTGCCAAAAACAAAAATTATGGAAGGAGTTATGATAGAGATGCCTATTACAACTACTGAAGAAAAGGCTCAGAGAAGATTAGAGGTGAAAGCTAGAAGTACTTTAATGATGAGCATTCCCAATGAACATCAATTAAAGTTTAACTCTATAAAGGATGCTAAGAAGTTGCTGGAAGCTGTTGAAAAGAGATTTGGTGGGAATGAAGCTACAAAAAAGACTCAAAGGAATCTCTTAAAGCAGCAATATGAAAACTTCACTGCTCCAAGCTTAGAGATGCTTGATCAAACTTTTGATAGGCTTAAAAAGCTTGTGAGTCAGTTGGAGCTTTTAGGTGAAAAACTTTCACAAGAAGATGTTAATCAAAAGTTATTAAGAAGTTTGTCACCTGAGTGGAACACACATGCTGTTGTGTGGAGGAATAAAGCTGATTTGGATACAATGAGCATGGATGATCTCTACAACAACCTCAAGGTGTATGAACCAGAAGTTAAAGGGATGTCTAGCTCAAGTTCAAGCACACAGAACATGGCTTTTGTGTCCTCTTTAAATAACAACACTAGCAGCACTAATGAAGCAGTTAATACTGCTCATGGAGTTTCTACTGCTAGCACTCAAGTTAATGCTACTAACTCTACAAATATTGATAACTTGAGTGATGCTGTTATTTGTTCATTCTTTGCTAGTCAACCAAATAGTCCTCAACTTGTACATGAGGACTTGCAACAAATCCATCCAGATGACATGGAAGAGATAGATTTGAGATGGCAAATGGCCATGTTGACTATGAGGGCTAGAAGGTTTTTGAAGAATACAAGAAGGAAGCTTACTATTAATGGCAATGAGACTATTGGTTTTGATAAGTCCAAAGTGGAGTGCTACAACTGCCACAAAAGGGGACATTTTGCTAGGAGTGCAGAGCTCTAAGAAATCAAGACAACAAGAACAAGGAAAGCTTAAGAAGGAGTGTGCCTGTAGAAATATCCATTTCCACAGCTTTGGTGTTATGTGATGGTCTTGGTGGATATGACTGGAGTGATCAGGCAGAGGAAGGGCCTAATTATGCACTCATGGCTTTCTCATCTTCAAGTCCTGACTCAGAGGTATCCAATGATTCTATTTGTTCAAAATCTTGTTTGAAAACTATTGAATCTCTTAAATCTAAAAATGATCAACTATTAAAAGATTTAAAAAAATTCAAGTTAATGGTTCTAGCTTATAAGACAGGTTTAGAGTCTGTGGAAGAAAAACTTGAAGTTTATAAAGCAAATGAGTCTATTTATTTACAAGATATTAAGGGCTTAAAATTTGAAATTCATATAGGAGAAATAACTATTAAAGAGCTTAGGAAGAAGCTTGAAATAGTTTAAAAAGAAAAGGATGGCATTCAACTTAATGTAGATAAATTTGAACATGCATCTAAAAGTGTAAACAAGCTCATAAAGTGTCAGATAGTTGAAAATTGCAAGAAAGGTTTAGGCTATGAAAATTATAATGCAGTTCCACCTCCCTACACATGAAATTTTATGCCTCAAACACCCGACTTGTCTTTTACTGGTTTAGATGAGTTTGTTAATGAGCCTATAGTTAAGAATAGTAAAGCTTGTCTAGTAAAGAAGAGCCTAAGATAGTTAGGAAGAATGATGATGCCTTATGTATTGAAGAATTAGTGTCAGATAATGAGGAAGAGGATGTGTCTCAGCTTAAAATTGAAAAGAAAACAATTAGGCCTAGTATTGTTAAGAAAGAGTTTGTCAAATATAAACAATAAGAAAAAACTCCTAGGAAAACTATTAAACAAGTTGAGCAACATAGGCAAAACACTCACAATCCCATAGGCAATCAAAGAAATTGGAACAATATGATGTCTTAAAAACTAGGAAGCAATTTTGAGATGTTTAATAAGGTCTGTTATGTGTGTGGAAGCTTTGTTTATTTGCAAGTTGATTGTAATTACCATCAAAAATGGTTTCAAAAACAAAGGATGGTAAAACCTGTTTGGAACAATGCTCAAAGAGTGAATTATCAAAATTTTGCCAAAAAGACTCACCCCTGTGCTAAAAAGAACTTGGTTCCAAGAGCAGTACTAATGAAGTCTGGTTTAGTATCAATTAATACTGCTAGACAAAATATTTCAAAAACAGCAGTATTGGTTAATACTGCTAGACAAGTTAATGTTGCTCACTCAAAAACAACAGTGAATGCTGCTAGACCAATGTCATATCTTTCTAAAACAGCACATTCAACTGTTAAGAGGCCCATTCATAAGAACACAACATTTAAAAATAGTAATATTAATCAAAAGGTTAATATTGTTAGGGGTAAAAAATTTAATACTGCTAGGCCAAAAGCAGTAGTTAATGTTGTTAAGGGAAATAATTTTAATGCTGTTAAGGCCTCAGCTTGTTGGGTTTGGAAACCAAAGCATAAAGTTTTAGACCATGTTTCTAAACACAACAGTGCATCAATCACCCTAAAAAAGTTTGATTATGTTGATGCACAAGGCAGATCCAAGTCAGTGATGGCTTGGGTCCCTAAAAGAAACTAATTTTCTTATCTAATGTGCAGGGCAATCCACAAATGGATTTACAGGATCAAGGAGTGATTGATAGTGGATGCTCAAGGCACATGACAGGGAACATGTCCTATCTTACAGACTATGAAGAGATAGATGGAGGATATGTTGCTTTTGGAGGGAACCCCAAAGGAGGGAAAATCACAAGAAAATGTACCATTAAAACTGGTAATCTAGATTTTGAAAATGTGTATTTTGTGAGTACCTAGAATAGTGTTCTTTTTAATGACACTGAATGTATTTTTTTATCTCCAAACTTTAAGTTAATTGATGAAAGTCAAGTTTTACTTAGAGTACCTAGAAAGAACAATATGTATAGTGTTGATTTAAAGAACATAGTTCCTAAAGGAGGTTTAACTTGCCTTTTTGCAAAAGCCACATCTGATGAATCTAAACTTTGGCATAGAAGGCTAGGTCACTTAAATTTTAAAACCATGAATAAATTGGTTAAGGGAAATCTTGTAAGAGGTTTACCTTCAAACTATTTTGAAAATTATCAACCTGTGGTCTATGTCAAAAGGAAAGCAGCACAGAGCCTCTTGGAAAGTCCAAAAAGAGAACTCAATCAGTCTTTCCTTTACATTTGTTACTATGTACTTATTTGGTCCAACATTTTTAAAAAGCCTAAATGAATAGAAATGTATTGCTAGTTGTCATAGATGATTATATTAGGTTTTACATGTGGTTTTCTTCCTAGCTACTAAGATAGACTAGTGGGCATTGCTAATTCCTTATCAATCTGGTATGATTGAAAATCTAGTAGATCACAAGGTTAAGGTAATTAGATGTGATAACGGGACCGAGTTCAAGAACAGAGAGATGAATCAGTTTTGTGAGATGAAAGGTATTTTGAGACAATTTAGTGTAGCTAGAACTCCTCAACAAAATAGAGTTGCTGAGAGGAGAAATATGACACTAATTGAGGCTGTTAGGACTATGCTAGCTGATTCTAAGTTACCAACTACTTTTTGGGCATAAGCGTTAATACATGCTTGCTATGTGCAAAATAGAGTGTTAGTAGTTAAGCCTCATAACAAGACCCCATATGAACTTTTTCATGGTAGAACACCAACTTTAAGTTTTATGAGACCATTTGGGTGTCCTGTTACCATTCTCAATACCATAGATCACTTAGGCAAATTTGATGGTAAGGCTGATGAAGGTTTCTTTGTTGGATACTCTTTGAATAGTAAAGCCTTTAGAGTATTCAATAGTAGAACAAGGATAGTGAAAGAAAACTTGCATATTAGGTTTAGTAAGAGTAACACCCTAATGCGTAGGTATGGACCAGATTCAATTGATGTTGATGTACTAACAAGAACAATGAATTATGAGCCAATTGTTGCAAGTACACAGTCTAATGGTTTTGCAGGTACAAAAGCAAGTGATAATGCAGGTCAAGCTAGAAAGGAGACAGAACCTGTCAAAGATTACATTTTGCTACCATTATGGACTGCTGATCCACCATATTCTCAAGATCCAAAGAGTTCTCATGATGATGGATCCAAACCTTCAAGTGATGATGGAAAGAAGGTTGATGAAGATCCAAGAAAAGAAAGTGAATGTAAAGATCAAGAGAAGGAAGATAATGTTAACAGCACTAACAATGTTAATACTATTAGTTTAACTGTTAATGCTGCTGGCATAAATGAAGTTAATGCTGTTGGTGGAAAAACAAGCATTGAACTTCCATTTGATCCAAATATGCCTGCTTTGGAAGATTATAGCATATTTGACTTCTCAAGAGATGATGAAGATGATGGTGCAGTGGCTGACATGAACAATTTGGATACAACAATCCAAGTCAGTCCTATTCCAACTACAAGAATTCATAAAGATCATCCTCTTGATCAAGTGATTGGAGATTTGCAATCAGCTACACAAACAAGAAAATGATGTTAAAGAATTTGGAGGAACATGGGTTTGTTAGTACTATTCAACAAAGAAAAAACCATAAAGACCTTCAAAACTGCTTGTTTGCTTGATTTTTATCACAGGAAGAACCCAAAAAGGTAATTTATGCATTGAAGGATCCAAGCTGGATAAAGGCTATGCAGGAAGAGCTTATACAATTCAAGTTACAAGAAGTTTGGACTTTAGTGGATTTATCAAATGGAAAAAGGGCTATAGGCTCTAAATGGGTTTTCAAGAATAAAAGGATGAAGGGGGAATTGTGATAAGAAATAAAGCAAGATTGGTTGCTCAAGGATACACACAAGAAGAAGGGATTAACTATGATGAAGTCTTTGCCCCTGTTGCAGGAATTGAAGCAATTAGGCTATTTTTAGCTTATGCTTCATTTAAAGAGTGTTTGGTGTACCAAATGGATGTAAAAAGTGCTTTTTCTCTTATGAGAAGATGAAGAATAGGTGTGATGATAATGTCAACCACCAAGGATTGAAGAACCAAACTTTCCTTATAAGTAATAAAGTTGAAAAAGCCACTGTATGGACTACATCTTGCTCCTAGATCTTGGTATAAACCTGTCAAGCATATCTGTAGGACAATGGGTTTTCAAAGATGGAAAACAAAACAAGACCTTATTCATCCCAAAGGCACAAAGTAAATTTTGCTGGTCCCAATTTATGTGGATGAAATCATCTGATGCTCAACAACGAAGGGCATATGCATTGCATTTGAGAAGTTGATGCATGAGAAATTTCAGATGAGTTCTATGGGAGAACTTACATTCTTCTTGGGATTACAAGTGCAGCAGAAGAAGGATGGCATATTTATTAGTCAAGATAAATATGTTGATGAAATTTTAAAGAAATTTAGGTTTATAGAAGTCAAGACTGCAAGCACACCAATGAAATTTCTGATTCATACCATTCTACAATGTCTAAGTTAAAAGACTACTGCATGGGAATAAGGTTAAGTAGTACAATGATCTAGCAATTACTGTTTGGCTACAAATCATAAGTTTAACTTTTCAAAATACATTTTTGAAAGTATGATTAGAAACTAGGATAATTTGTCTGGCAAATTTTTAATGTATCCAAGGTTTGTACAAGTGTTTTTAGATCAACAACTTGATGTGTTTTCCAAATCAATAGAGAATTTATATTACCCCTCCACACTAAAAAGATATGGAAATATGAGAAGGGTAGGCAAAGGTTTTTCTGGTAGAGTACCACCTTTATTTCAAACAATGGTGGTACAAAAACCAATCAGAAATGGGTGAAGGTTCAGCAATTCCCCCATCACACACACACTATTATTCAACCATCAACTCAACCTAAAAAGACACAAAAACCTAGGAAGCCTAAAAGAAAGGACACTCAGGTACTCATCCTAGTGATCTACTAAAAGTGTTCAAATGAGCTGTCCATAAGGTAGTTTGGGTGAGGCTGCCACTACACTTCTATCTTAGAACAAAGCAAGATAAGTGGTAACATAACTAAGAGACCCCTGATCCAAGGCAACCCTAATGAATCTATTTCCCTATTGAACTACTCAGGTGGTGGTCCTAGTGCCAAGAAACCATGAGGGATACATTTTTCAAACTAAGGGTTTTGAGAATGATCTAAACATTCTACTGAATCACGCTCGCAAGAGTAACAAACTTAAAGTAACGAAGGTATAATTAAACTTGATGACTTGATGCACTGTGTACCACTTTACAAAACAGGGTTCTTGATTTGGAGAAGACAAAGACCACTCAAGCTAATGAGATTGCTAGTTTGAAAGGAGGGTCAAGAAGCTTGAAAAGAAAAATAGGTCAAGAACTCATAAGCTGAAGAGATTATACAAAGTTGGTTTGACAGCTAGGGTAGAATCCTCTGATGATAAAGAAAGTTTGAGTAAGGATGCATCCAAACAGGGGAGGATTAATGCTATTGATGCAGATGAAGAAATTACCCTAGTTAGTGTTCAAGATGATGCTGACAAAGAGATGTTTGTGTGATCTTTAAATGGTGAGGAGTGATTTGTTGGAAGTAAAAAAATGAAAATGTTGTTAAAGAAGTAGTTGATGCTGCTCAAGTTAGTACTGCTGCAACAACTGTTACAATAACTACTGAAGAAATTACTTTGGCTCAAGCACTTGAAGCATTAAAAACTTCAAAACCCAAGGTGAAAGGGATGTTTTTCAAGAGCCAGGTAAATCTACAACAACAACAACAATTTCTTCACAACAATCATAGGACAAAGGTAAAGGAATACTGATAGAACTTGTAAAGAAGAAAGATCAAATCTTGCTTGATGAAGAAACTGCTTTAAATCTACAAGCTGAATTTGATGAAGAAGAAAAACTTGCAAGAGAGAAAGCTGAAAAAGAACAAGAAGCCAATATTGCCTTGATTGAAACATGGGATGATATACAGGCAAAGATTGATGCTGATCATCAATTGGCTGAAAGATTGCAAGCACAAGAACAAGAAGAGTTGTCTATTGAAGAAAAGGCTACATTATTTCAACAACTCTTAGAGAAAAGAAGAAAGCATTTTGCAGCTAAAAGATCAGAAAAGAAAAGAAACAAACCACCAACAAAAGCTCAACAGAGAAAGATAATGTGTACTTACCTAAAGAACATGGAAGGATACAAGCTCAATGATTTGAAGTTAAAAGAGTTTGATTCTAATCAAGAGATGTTTGATAGAGCATTCAAGAGGGTACATACATTTGAAGACTTTAGAACAGAGTTGGTTGAGGGCAAAGAAAAGAGAGCAGATCTGAGCTAGCACAAGAGATTACAAAGAAGCAAAAAGTGGAAGATGACAAAGAAACAACAAAGATTAAAAAGTTAATAGAAATCATTCCAGATGAAGAAGAAGTAGCAATTGATGCTATTCCGTTGGCTGTTAAGTCTCAAGTATTGTTGACTGGAAGATTCATAAAGAAGAAAGAAAAAGCTATTAATACAAATAATAAGAGTCGATGGAAAGTCTCAAATATACATGATCTTTAGTCACATGCTTAAAAGTTTTGACAGGGAAGATTTGGAAACTTTGTACAAGTTGGTAAAAGCTAAATATAAGTCAACAAGACCAGTGGAAGACTTGGATTTGGTATTATGGAATGATTTGAAAATAATGTTTGAACCACATGTAGAAGTAAAGTATGAAAGAATCAACAAGACTACAAAATGTTGAGTTGGAAGCTGTATGACTCTTGTGGAGTACATTTCTTGAGGATGCAACATATGCAGATTTATATGTTGGTAGAGAAGAAGTATCCTCTTACACCATCTACACTTACAATGATGTTGGAAAAGAAGCGATGAATGACATGAAAAGTGAAATGGCTTATCAAATCTTAAAATTATCATAAAAAAACACATACCGCCCCCCCCCCCCCCCCCAGGGCTTAAGACGCAAATAAAGTGATTTGGAAGCATCCTCCTTATGGAAGAAAGCTTCAAATGAAGAAAACTTGATGATTTTGAAGTAGAATATCAGTTAGGCGGAGATTGTTAGGATTAAAAGTCTCTTGATGCTGATTGAATTACTAGCTAGCTCAAGTTAATGTTAATAACTGCTTCTTGATGAAGTTAGGTGGCTGCTCATGAACTTCAAAGAAAATATGCTAAGTGTTTAGTCTATTAGCTAGTACACAAGATAACTCGTCTAAAGTACAAAGTTAAAACTGCTCAGTTGAAGTTAATGCTGCTAGTGAAAGTTACTACTGCTAGTACAAAGATTGCTTGAAGTTAATGCTGCTAGTGAAAGTTACTACTGCTAGTACAAAGACTGCTTGAAGTTAATACTGCTGAAGAGTTACTACTTACACAAGAAAAATATCTAAGGTAGTTAGTACTGCTAGTATTAAGTTAGATTGCTTAACCTGATATGTAATTAGTTAATTTATAGAAAATATTTTACATACTTAGGAAAGTATTGTAAGCCGAGTAGGACTCTTTGGTGTATAAAAAGAGGTCATAGGGCATAGAGTTTTATACGTATCAAAATCATATTTATTACAATCTTAAGTCGATAATTCATCCACTTCAAGGTCTTTAACCATATACTTTGAGAGTACCGTATTATTATCATGTAATAATATTGAGAAGCTTATTTTTTATGATATCGGTAAGAATACGTACTATGCCTAGTATATTAATAATAAGTATCCCGTTAGAATAAGATCAGTATTATGGGAAAAGTGATAATTAAATCTCCCGGAGTCGTATCCCAACGAGAATTGAATTTGAAATTTACGTTTATGTTTCCAATTTAATGCTTGAATATCTTTTAATTTTTGGTTTTGGATTAAAATTGAAGATAGCGATAAACTAGATTATTCTAATTAACAAGCAAGCTAATAAGATGAAAAATATATAAAGAAAAATATGCTTGTCAAGTAAAAGTGATTAGATTCTTAAGTGTGAAATTTTAGATCTTAATGACGAACTAATTTCCGTCTAAATAATTCATTCCTCAAAACGTTGGCTTAATATTGAAAACGACTTTTTATTAAGAAATTAATTACTAATTTAATGCCTACTTAATCTAATGGCTTTTGCCCGTTCGACTAAATAAAACACTAAACTAAATAATTTTTGCAAATTATTAATCACTAATCAGTTATTAAATTTCACTCATTTCACTAAACACCATATTACTTAACAAGCATAAAAGAAAAGCTACTCACTAAGCATATTAATCAAATAAGCTAAGCTAAACATTTTATACTAAGCTATACTAATGAATTGAAAAAGGATAGAAAATGGGACCGAATTGAAGAGCCGCAATTAAACGATAACCACCCGATTTAATAAGCTAAAGAAAATATTCAAATTATATCTAGCTTATTAAACCCGTAAGCTCCACGCCTCATGAGTTGACCGGTACCAAAAGCAACGCTAAAAACACACAAACTGTTAACATATAACAGTATTACAATGCGAATTGCAATTTTCACTTATTCTATTTACCACTTGGCCCAATTATGAAAAGCTAAAAACCAAACGCATCCCTAAATCTAATAATACGCAAGCCCGAGCAACTTAAATGAGGCCCAAGAGTGAATCGATTATTTTACTATCTAATTCCTCTTTTATGCTCAAATTAGAAACAAGTTTTAGGAAACTACTTTTTTATCTATTTACTAATAAACTAACTTTTTAATAAGTAAAAACTATATTAAGCTCAGCATAGAACTTCAATAAGAAACTAGGACCAGATTTTATCCTTGCAACTAAATAAGGTTTATTAACCAATAAGGTACACCGAAACAAGGAGTTTATCATGAAAACAGATTTAGTTCCTCGAATGAACACTTAAACGTTACCGAATAGAACTTAAAAGAGTTAAAAGCTATTTTGAAAACAAACTAAATTTATAAGAACTTTAATCAAGGTTCTAAAAGAAGTCTAGTAATCAATATCAAGTTCTAAACCAAATAAGCAAATACCACATCACGAATAAGCCAATGGAAATATGAAAAAGTGCACAACTGATCATAACTACTGAACATATATAGCGTAACACAAGCAATGAGCTTATAACGCAAAATCCCACTAACTAAACTATTAACGTACACTTTTGATAACTATCTAGCTCAGAACGAAATCCAACAAGTTATTAACAAACTTATCAGATTTAATGAAGAGCTTCTAGAAAACTAACAAGCTTATAAACAGAATAAGCTAGATGTACTCTTATTATTTAAGCTAAATTTTGAAAACTTACTTTTGGAAGAGAGATATATAAATCGATTAAGCTTTTTGAAAAGCTTATTCGACTTAAATCTTTATTTAAAAAAATAAGCTCAAAATTAAGCCAGATAATAAGCTGTAGGATTAGCTTATGCTTCGATAAGCTTGGATAAGAAAATAGAAAAGAGAAAAAGCACTTTAAACATAAAACATCATCTTCATTAATCTAGTAATAAGCTCGTACAATATCCTCAATAAGCTGTAATATCAGCTTTACAAATAAGCAGAAATTAAAAATAAGCTAACACTAAAAAAACTAATAAGCTAAGAAAGTAGAGAGAAATTTTTTAAAACTAAATCCTAATAATGAAAGTGTAAGGGAGCGAGTTCAATATATAGCCAAGTGAGGGGTAGTTTTGTAAAATCTGTCCAATCATTAGAGCATTATGAGCCAATGATTTGCTTGCGAGTGTGTGACCTCGGATCACTAGGTATTTTGCAGCCTCATCAGCCACTCGATGAACTCCACGTGTCCTCTTTTCCAGCTTACCTTGTACGCATTTACTTTCGTCCATTAGATCATCACACAGCAAATTTGAAAGTTGTAAAACTTTGCTCTGCCACACGTCAATTTATAATTGGATGGAGGAGTATATAGTGGAAGGTCACATGATCATAACTTGATTTAATTAGGGGCACATGTTTGTGACGTCAGCTGACGTCACTTCCCTTTTACATATCAGATTTTATTTCCTTTTTGTGTTTGGGCTTTTGTGAATTGTTGGACTTTAAGTGTTGGGCTTTGTTAGCTTGGGCTGGCCCAGCCTATAAAATGGGTTACGGGCTAGCCCAATAAGATCCGAGGGCACCGTTAGACTCGTAATCTCGCACACTTTCCATGGCATGCTCCGGTACTTTTCACGACTTTGTCTTGATCTTGAATATTTAGCACTGTTGATTGAAACGAACCCGTAAATTCTCGTTTTTGCTTTGTTTTCAATCATTTTTACCTGCAAGACATAAAAATACAAAACAAACATATTTGCAATATAATTAAGCATATTTTAGTATTTTTGAGCAGCAGTAATTCTAACAGCATCAAGAAGACTTTTAATCCCAATAAATTCCCCCATACTTAGCCATTGCTGGTCCCACACGCAATGTTTATAAAACATGCCCGAAAATAAATAATTTAACCCCCCTTTAACTTATGACCCCTCACATCAAACAAGAATATAAATGGTCCATTAAAGGGTTCAAAAATCATTTATTTTGAAAACGCCCCTATTTTAACCACTTATTCAATAATAGATAAAAACTAAGATAAAATTTATTAAAAATATATAAAAGGCTTTAAGAACGGGAGTTCGTCACCCTTGACTTTTCACAATCCCCAAACTAAGCTTAAAACGAAATCACAGTCAAATAAAAGATTAGATGCTAACACAACTCATAAATGATAATTGTGTAAACGCATTAGCCACTTTTCGCTCCCTTATTCCTAAATCCTTTAAGGATTTTATTATTATTGGTGACAAATAAATTATGTCTTTATTATCATAAAAGTACCCGGTTTAGACCATAATTAGTTTGAAATCCTTTCCTAAACAGACAATATGGTGAGAATAAGGTCCACATTAAGGTTCTAATTTCACATGATTTAGGGGTTATCCTTTTTATTTCATCCGAAAGAACTCAACTACGAGTCTAGAGACGGAGGCTTTATTTAGATAACCCCGGAGTCAAAATTTGGCTTTATTATCATTATTGCAACATTATTAAACCACCTGGTCCTTTAAACAACTACCACATCGGTATGCAAGTCAACCATGGTCCAGGAGTCTTATTTCGACCAGGAGATCCTCGACCTTTTGAAGGCTGCAATATCAGGAGCGAACCGACCAGATGCAGCAAACTTTTATTAGTCTCGGATTTATTATTCTTACTATGGACCTTCTTTTGAAGACTGCCACATCGGCAGCCAATCGACCAGAGACAGTAAACTTTTATTAGCCCACAGTTCTTATTATTATTATTATTATTACC
>BQNB010156251.1:0-15289 GCA_026074375.1 Tanacetum coccineum | reverse complement strand
TTGGAGGGAGTTTATATTTCAAATGAGATGTTATATTACTTGTACATATGCTTTAGTAGCTTATACATTCACTTTAGATATGAAATCTTTATGGAATTAGGGTTTAGAGGTATACGATAATGGTTTAAAGCCTGTTTTGATATAACGTTGCGAATGGTTCATTATAGGAATAATGTACTTTGTAATGATGATATTGACTTGACATGTTATGATGTTTGCTTGACATATATGAAGACAGGATTGCCATAGATAGGTTGCGTGAGCTCGTCTACTTTAGTTATGCAAGTTACATGACATACTGAGATATTGACAATACAAGTAATGTAATAAAGCGAAAAATTTCCCCGTATAATTGTGATAATAGTAAAATAGGTTTTCCAGTTCATGAAAATTCTTGGGTTCTTATAGTCTCCACCCTTATAGGAATCTCGTCCCGAGATTTAGTTGAAAGTTGAATTGAATAGATGTAACGTGATTTTGTTTTTATGGTAGGTTATCATGGTAACAAAGTCACGTGATGTGATGCTATTTTATAATTATGTTGTACAACTATAATTATAATTGCTATCCTTTCACCGTCTACTCTCATTTTCAAGACTACACCTTTGTATGACAGCCAATAGAATTTCTTCAGATCCTGATAGAACCTGGGTGGATGAAATACTTTGATTTGTGGAACCTGTGGGTTATGGGCCCACCATGCTTCTGCTGCGCTACTCTGATCGTAAAGAATCGCTATTCATTAACCTTTAAAAGTCAACATCGAATAAGAATGCTATCACAAGTCTTTGTCAAAATTTTCATACCTAGTGGTATTGAAATCATTTGACATTGTATAGATTCTTGTGTGTTTCCTTGTTATTATGTTGCAGAATATAACAGAAAATTTTAGAATACGGAGATCATGGAATGAGTAATGTCAAGGAATGATTATGAATTTGTAAGAGAGTTGCTAATCACGTGAGATACAGATTTTGAAATGAACAGATGATGAAGGTAATAATGATAATGATTAAGGAATTGTTTGTACAAATGGATTGAAAGAAACTTGTTTGTACGTATGTTATATACTTAAGCCTACTTATTTATAATTTGTCACTTACAAAAAGATCGTTTTTCACTTTGTAACTGAGAATTTATAAAACTTCATAGTTCAGAGATTTAAAAATTTCCTTATTCAAATGAAGATGTGACCTAATTTCATTTCAATAGTATGATATACTTCGTTCTTATCTAAGCATAAAAACACAATTATGGAAATGTGTAGAAATTAATTGTTAGATAATATTCAGATGTTGAATGTATGACGGGGCCATATAATCGAGGATGAAATTTATGTTTCAAAGGTTTATGAGGACCGGGAGAGTAGAGTGTGATCATAATAGAATCATGGTAATGACTAAATATGTCGAGTTTTGATATCATCAGATAACAAGATGTAATCGGATTCATCACTTTTATTATTTCTATGGATTATTTCATACGAACTTTATATATGAAAAAGAGTTGATACTTATGCTAAGTATCTTGTAGTAGGATAAAAGTAACAGATGACGAGGATTGTTGCTTGATGATTGGGGTTTTTAGATTGAAGAAGATTCTGATGAGAGTTGAATATCCTCGAGAGTTATTTCTAGGGTAAAAATCCTAAAGTGAACAAAAGCAAGCTCATTTCTAAGTATGTTTTCCTGTGGCCTTGTTGTTTGCTTTTGAGCACCGATTCGCATAATGTCCTTTTTTCCCAGTCATTACAAGTTACGAATACCATTTGTAGATTGTTTCTAGTGGTTTGTTTATGCCAGTTATTGGTCAGATGACTACTCTTTTACAGTCCGGCCAAATCTTTTTTGGGGGGGGGGGGCAGTACAAGGACCTATGTGATGTAGGGTGCATCTTTCACACAAAGGACGGTTTCCAGTATATCCGTTCGGGGCAGTATAATCTTGAATGGTTTCTTGTCTTGTATTTGTGTCGGTGATAATCATCATTACGGTTGTTATTATTGTAGGTTATTATGATAGTTGTTGTTATTGACGATGTTTACCTTTTCCTCAAGCTGTCGTTTTTTTGTTTGTGATATATTGTGGTTTCTTGAGGAATCACGCTTTATTAATTGTTCCATTAACCTCTGGGATATGTTGATGGCTTTCTCCAAAAGTTTGAAGGCTTCGAGGGCAGTATTCGTTTCCTTCAATGCTTTGCGGCAGTCCCCCGATGGTAAAGTTTCCATAAGTTTTTCAGAAATTCGGGCACCATGTTTGGTCTAAGATTGTTTAATCTTGGAATCTTTATTATAAGTCTTGAGATCACTTCAATTTACTGTTATTTAAGCCCTAAAAATCATATCCATTTTCTTGATCTCAGTTCGAGGACAGTACTTGTTCGTCAGAAGCCTTTTTAACTCAGTCCAGGTGATTTGATTAGCTTGCTCTATTCCTATAGGCTGGGCATGTGCATTCCACCAGGACAAGGCATCATCAGTTTAAAGTACAGTAGCTCAAATGTCACACTGTTTCCCAGCCACACAGTGTACGAGGAAAACACGATCAGTACTGTTCAATACCAGCGAATGAGGGTCGAACAGTCCTTTCTGTGCCATTGAAGTAGAAAGGTAGACAGTTTGAATCTTTGTAGTTTACCTCTTTTTGCTACAGGGATATTTCTTCTGGGTTCAGTGTCCTATTGGAATGTCAGTAGAATTTGCCATGACATCAGCTCTGTGCTTTCAGAGCTGAGGAGATGCCATCATTAATCAGTTGCCGGGATGGCATCATATGTTATGGCTGGTGTTTTCAGATGTGACGTCCTTTTGGGAGGCATTCTATCAACAAAAGATGATACGTAGTAAGAATGATATCATAAGTTTTGAAAAAGTAATAAAAGTGAATGTCGATGCTAAAAATGCTTAAAGGGAAAAAATGCTTATTTTGAATTTATACGCCACTTAGAGGTTATGTTAAAGACGGACAATAATGACACAAATGGTGGAATAATGATGATTGAAAGAGAGATAGTGGAAAAAGAAGGTTTGAAACGGGTTGCCTTTGTAAAATAACTTGCCTTTTCATGTACATAGTCAAGATTTTGACAAGCATTTTATATTTATACCACAACATCCGTCGGCTAAGATAATAAAGTTATAATATAGGCTTGAGGATTTTGATCCAGGAGATGACCATCCTCTAAAGATCTCCGATCCGTTTTGGGTGACGAGCGTGATTTTCTGACTAATGATTCGTTCAAGATCGGAAATTCTGTAGTGAGTTCAGTCTTCAGTTCTTTACCATTTATACGTCCTTCTTCCATTCTCTCAATGCGGTGAAGATAGAGTTCATCTAAGTAATTCAAGATATCTTTGACTTGTTTCTCATGATGTTTCAGATACATCTTATCTGAATATTTTTCCTATTTCAAATATCTAAGGTGGGGTAGGAGTATAAACTAAGGAAGACGGTGATACCAAATTACAAGTTTGATTCCGAGATGAATTAGATAACGTAGTTGAGGAAGAAGATGAGGAACAAATTTGCTTCTTAGGTGGTAATAGTTCTTCATGAATAAAGAAATATCAAGGATTAAATAGTAGTGATGGTGGTAATATTGAAGATAGAGTCAAAATAGCTGGTGGAGTAATAGGATCTGGTGATGAAATAGGGATATATACTTAGCTAAATGATTGTAGTCTTTCAAACAAGGATTATTAGTAGAAGATAGAATACTGGTGAGGATTCATCTGATCTGTTTGAGTTTTCCGAAGAGTTTAAAGATCTGGTTCCGCTGAGTGGAATAATCGATGAGACCAAAAAAAAAAAAAAAAAAAAAGGTTTTTTTTATAGTTAAGAATATTCATAGAGGAAAAAAAGCATCTCCTCAATATCGGAAGTTAGAGTGGTGGGGAGAAGTCATCGTTCTATTAACAAGAACCTAGTTTGTAAATAACATACGTATTTATGTAATTGTATATAGATATGTATATTTACATTACTTGTTCCGATGTAGTGGCACGGAGGGACATTGTTGGCTGGAGAAAAGAGAATGTGGTTATAGTTAAGGTTTTGACCTTGTCTCTCTATAACCCATGGCGCTTGATAACCAATCTGTAAAACACCCCATTTTTACAATATAGCAGCGGAAGCTAATCTGGGGTATTACTTCATGGATACAACAATCTTATCATAGAACCGATTTCAAAAAGAGAGTTTGATTCAAAAGATATGTTTATCATTTTATTTCAAATCAGAGTTTTACAAATGTTGGTCCCAAAATCTAGTTATCATATGTGACATGATAAAAAGTTTTAGCATCTTCGAGGTCCTGCCACTCCGTGCGTATATTGCTCAATACGCTGAGATAAACATTGCTAACAAGGTAACACAAAGGTTGAGTGAAATTCATAGGTTTGATAAGCAGTTTGAATACAAGTCATAGTGTAATAATTGTTTAAACACAATTATTATGATATTGTTATTATACACCCGTTATTATTAATAATTGCAACGAATACAATTATCATAGTAACAATGTATTATCCCGTTATTGCCTTATTTGGTCTGTTTGGTCTTGTCTGGTATAGTATAGTCTGGTCTAAGCTCATGGCACACAAATGACGGTGTATTATATATACCCAAAATTATGGATATATATATAACGAGTAATGGCCTCTGTGGTAGGTAATATGCCATATACCTATGAAATTCAAATATAGTGTGTTTGGTTAGAGATAATGGCCCTCGGTGTAGGTAATTGCCATAATACTATCGGCGAACCAACAGGATTCGTTCAATCCGATAGATCTTTCCACAATATTTTGCGTTCACCCGGAAAGTGTTAATTGTGTCCATGATTGAGAGGGATTTTGGCCATATGTACTTAGAAGTAGCTGTAAATAGTGTTATCAGGGATAGCATATAACTTGTAAAAACACTTGTATTCCTGGTTTAAGCATGTATAAGTCTTTGAAAAGTAATCACATTGTTATAAGATAAACGAGTATGTAAAAGAGTTTGTAACAAGCATGTATCCCCCTCGCGGGTTTTTTATATAACATGTAAAAAGTAAAGGCGAGGTTATGACAACTTCACCCTGATATGGTAGAATGTAGTTAATTATTCTGAATGAAGATGACGACCTTATCACAATCATAACCCGGGGAATGTTGATATAGTAAAATGATAATAGACAGCCACGTCACGCAACCTGAGTAAATATGTTGAGTCTTAGGAAGATTGTACTCTAGAACTTTAGTTTTAAGAGTTATGAGTTTGATTGAGGAGTTTGGAATTATTGTATCACCGTTCGGGCCATCATAATTCAGAAGTCATTCAGTAAATGTTTGAGGAGCTAGGGCACTTTAAATCGTAAACACTCGACAACTCGCGCAGTCAAACGTAATACCATGATGAATACTCTTATATGAAGCTCCCTGGTTTGTGTTATGATATATTGGTGTCTGTTAAGGGTTTTAATCAATTATCTGGAATTTGGTAAGCACGAGGAGCATTAATTAAAGTTCTGTTTTGAGAGGTTTTGAAATGTTATTATACGTTTTTCAAAATGTTACATTTTAGACCCCCTGGGTTTGGAAATATTGCAAGTAGTCCTTGGGGTTTGCATTTTTCTGGACTTTGGTCCTGAACTTTAAAAGATTTATACCAAATAAACCTTGGACTTTGAAAAGTGACATAATAGACCCTTATAGTTATTAAACTTGATAAAAGACAATTTTAAGCCCTTTGTGTTATAAGGTTCTGAAATTTACGATATATTATCCCATTGCATTTGATTATAATTACAAAACATGTAAAAGTGCCTTTGCCAAGCTTTTTTAACATTTCAATAGACATATAAGTTATAATTAACTATAAATTTACAGTTTTAACATAAACACAGTTAAAATTTAACGATTCGTTAAGCTAGGAAGTAAACGAGTCAAATTAGGGTTTCGAAATGTTAAAGCGTGGGTTTTAAGTTCAAATCCTTCATTAAAATCAATAAAGTAAGAGTTAGTTATAATAACATTTAGTTAAGCATTGCTAGATTGATTATACAATATTGAACTTATGAACATTTAGTTTTAAGAATAACGCCAAAATTAGGGTTTCGGGTGTACGGTTTTGATCAAATACGGAAAAATAGCATGAATTGAATCTATGAACTTTACAAGAGTTTATTTAGGTCATCATGTAACATTATAAGGTGTAGGAGCAGAAAGTAGAAGACTATATTCAAAACCTGGGTTTGAGCTTCAAGGAACAAAAATGGTGGGGAAAAGTGGTCAGAATCGGACTAGGCTTAGTCGGGCTAGGAGTAAAGACACCGGGCTTTGTTTCTTGGTTTCTTTTGCTTCCTTTCTGTACTTGAGACTTCTTAAGATCTATTAGAATTCATATTGAGCAAGGACTTGCTACTATGAAGGGTTATAGAGGAGGAAGGGGGGGATGAAGAAAAATGACACATAAGGCTCTATTTTATACCATTGAGACCAAGAGAGTAAGGAAAGCTTTAGGGATCTTCTGGGGACATGTGTTGTAGTTGTAGTGATGTGTAGAGGCTAGAACTCATATGTGGGAGGTTTAGGAGATAGCTTGGAATGGTTGGATGGTGTGTTATGGAATGCCGCAGTGTGACTTTGTTAGGTAGGAAGAGAGGAGTGCGGCTTCATTTGAGACAAGAGAAGGTCCAAGCAGACTTGGTAAGTGCTTAGGGAATCTAAGAAGAAATTCCCTGGTGGTTATCTTGCACCATGGTAAAGTTTTAATAGGTTCAAAATGAAATGTTACAATAGGGTTGCGCGCGTCAGATTTGGGCTCAGCATGTTTTCCAAGAGTCTTTTCCATGGTTCATTGTGTTGTATAATGATTAAGGCAATGATGAAATAGGTTTTTAAGGTCTGGTTAAAGTAATTAGCTAAAGATTAGCAATTGTTGGGGTTAAATCAGATTGAGATGGTATAGATTTAGAAATGAGTAGTACGGGTTCAATCTAGGGTTGTTTAGGGTTTTCTTTGACTTTCTTGCTTATAGTTCTGCATACTCTTGATTAGAATGATGGAATACAAATCCTAGAGCTTATATAAAGTATATTAATTGAGTGTGTCGTTGGTTTAGTTAAAATGAGTTGAAATTGAGAAAACGGGTCAAAGTTACAATTAGGGCATAATTAGGGTTTTCTAGATTTGTTATGGTTTTCTAGGCGCTGTTATTTCTTGCAATTGCCAAGTAAATGATAGGTGATGATTTGTAAACTTATTTTATGAGGTATATAATGGCCCTTGGTTGTTATTTGGATTAGATGGTTTAAAACGACTGTAAACGGTGTTAAATGAAATCCAATTAGGTTACATTTAGGGTTTCCTAGGATATGGGTTTACGTAACACGTGAAGTTTAAATTGATGAAGTTATTATGATGAAATAAGATTTGAATAGGATTGATTGATCTGTAACATTACGTTATTACAACTTATTTGAGTGTTGGTTTGGGTTTAAATGGATGAAAGCCAAATACATGTCATGGTTAGAACCTAGCTCGATTTTTAGGGTTTTAGGGTTTTGAATAGCGGTTTTGAGTTGAATAAATGATGTATGGAAAGTTTATGAATAGAATATTTAGGGTTTATACATTGTAGAATGAGTGTATTAGCTTGTACACAAGTGATGGTGAAGAAATTAGAATGAAAATGGAGGTAAAACAGCTATTTTAGAGATCATGCTTAATGACTTGTACATTGAGCTTTTAGAGATTGTTACTTTGTTGAAATTGAAGGAGATTTTATAATTTCAAAAAAAAAAAAAAAAAAATGGATATATTACTTGTACATATGATTGTGTAGTATAGCTTGTGCATTCATTTTAGGGTTAACCCTTTCCCTGAAGATTTGAGGTTAGGGGCATCGATAATGGTTTAAAGCCCGTTTTGATATAACGTTGCGAATGGTACATTATAGGAATAATGTACTTTGTAATAAGGATATTATGATATTTACTTGACATATTATGATGATTGCTTGACATATATGAAGATAGGATTGTATAAATAGGTGGTGAGGATTGTTACTTATAAGTGTTGTAAGTTACATGACATCCTGAGATATTGACAATGCAAGTAATAGTAATTTAAAGCGAAAATAATATTTTCCCCGTACAATTGTGATAATTAGGTTTGAATTTGATGAAAATTCTTGGGTGTTATAGGGTTACTCCTATGGTGATTGCAAACCATCTAAACTTATTTGGTACATTAACATCAGTCTGTTGAGGGAACCTCTTATGATTTTAACGCAAATATTAAAGCTATATCTATTTCATTTGGTATTAGACCTGGGAAATTGAATCCATACCTCAATTGATTTTGCCTGATGGACTTGGCCATGAGAACCATAAAGTTTATTCAAACTAAGATTCACTGAAATTACCAGGATGAGCCTGAAAACCAAGTTTGCTCATATGAGTGTAAAAACAAGTGATCCAGTCCCGCAAAGATTATACCAAAAACCCAAGATTTTCCTCAAAATGCAAAAAAACCATGTAACAACAGCTTCACAAATTATAGATAAAAAACAAAGGACGAAATAGACCCATTAACAAAAAAATAGAAGAAAACAGAAAAAATAATAAGGATATAGAACAAACTTAACAGTACCGTCATAACCTTAGGACGCTTGAATCAACAATTTGTTTCTTAAAGAAAGGCAATCAGAACTAACCGCAGTGGTAAGTTCCATTACCCACTGTTTCTTGACAAATTTCCACGCTGATGAGAAAGATACGTTCGATCAAGGTTTGACACGAGGAGAGGATACTTCTTTCGACCCAAACATATGTACAACAAGTCCCCCAATGTCTCCAAGTACTTTAGAACCCCAGAATAAGGAATATAGCTTCCAACTTTGAATCTTCCAGGTTTGTTGATTCTTCCAAACATCACAACCATCATTCACTTCAGGTGAATCCATCAAAACTTTTAGATCTCCCCAAAGAACAAGACCAATTCCCACAGCTTTCTTATCCTGATAAAATGTCATTACACGACCATAAATGGTCATCAAGTCAGCTCTAGTAACCAAGTGAAGGATTTCCCTAAGACTTGTGAAACACTTGCGAGAGTTGTCTTTCCTGTAGATGACATTGATCCAGCCTAACCCCGTAGGCAATAACTCCCAGTCAACAACTGCATGCAAATTGACAGGTGTATCATCATCAGAAGCATAATCAGCATCAGAAGCATACTTAAGGCACATTTTATGTACAGCTTCAAGATCTCCGTCTTCAATAGGAATGGTAGAGTGAGAAGGATGAACACCTTTTCGACCAAAGCGCTTTCTTCCTGGTACCAACCTTCTTGGGTGAGGAACCAGTGTATGGAGTTGTAGAGGCAGTGTTAGAAGAACTTCAACTTCTTATTGTAGCTTTCTTAGAAGGGACTTCACAGATGGTTGTTGTGAATCAGCAGGAACATCAGACTTTGGAGCTTCAGTGGTTTGGGGACTTTTGGAACTTAGTTGCTCCAATCTGCACCAGGTCTTTTGAGTTGACCTACCTGATGTTTTGAGATTGTAATGCTGCAGCAGCTGTTCTGATTTTGTCAAACTCAGTTTTGAGTTGATCATCAGAAAATGACTTCACATGCTTCATGGTCCATCCTGTAGTATAAATGGTGGAGCTTTGGTTTTTCACAAAAGTTCTCATAAAAGCCTTCTGTTGTGCATAAAGTCATAAGCTTATTCACTATTTGTCTTAAACCTCTTGTATAACAAACTACTCTTTCTTTTTAGCAATCAGAGCTACCATTCTTTCAGCAAAGTTATCTTCATTGACATCGGGACCTAAAAGATCAGCAGTAAGTCCTTGATGGGATAACTTGACCCTTATGTCAGTCCAATCTGATCAATATGTATTTGGCTTGAATTCAGCTCAGTGTATCTCTTTCTTATGCATCTCTTCTCACATCTCTTTCCAACGCAGCCTGCTCATCTTTCATAAATTCTCCTAGCAGCTTCTTCACCAACCTTGTCATCCTCTCTTTGCCGAAATGGTCTTTCTCTGATGGAGGGTCTTTTCACAAATGAGAGATTTACCCTTGTTGGAAGGTTGCAGACAGGACGAGTGTAGCACTGAGCAGGAACATCAGACCCCAGCAAACTTTATCAGTAGGAAAGAGGAACTAGGTGGAATGTAAAGCTTTATGAGAAACCACAGTAGGAATACTCTGAAGCTTAGCAACAGCTGTTGCAGCTGCTTAGCCGCTTGATAAGGAGGATCCACATCGTGTCGCTTCCTTTCCTGTCAGAATCAGTCGCCCAAACTTCTTTTTTTCGGACCTTTTGAGTTTTATCCTCAATAATTTCACATTCTTAAACCAGCTTTCCCTACTAACCTCTTGAACAGAGCTTGTGTGCCGTTTAAGTTCAGATTCTTGAGTATCACTTTTTGCACAAGAGTGGACACTAGAGAAGACAAAGTTGTTGTTTTTAAGGTCCTCACGCACCTCTGTCGGTTAGTACATTCAGGTGGAGTTGAGTGGACCTAGGAGGTCGAGGTTTGAACAATGAACCTCCCATTGTTTCATCTTCAACATTTGTGGAAGAGATATGGGTCAGGAGCAGATCATTAGGTCTTGAGAGATGCAATGTTGGGGCCGGAAGAGGGACCCCTGCTCATTCACTGGGAGAGAGAACCAGAAGTAGTAGTGTTGGTCTGGTGGTTATTGTGGATGCATGATCATGAGAGTGATCAGGTTCAGTGATGGTTGCAGAGGTACATTGAGGGTTTTTTTAAATGGTGCATCTTACCCTGAACTTTTCACCTGCAATAGCGCTTGAGCCAGGGGGAAGCTTAGCAGCCAGAAGGTGGGCATGTGGGTTTCCTTGAAAATTTAACCTTATGTTAGCAAAACATTTTGCTT
Organism: Tanacetum coccineum; assembly: GCA_026074375.1. Taxonomy (NCBI): domain Eukaryota; kingdom Viridiplantae; phylum Streptophyta; class Magnoliopsida; order Asterales; family Asteraceae; genus Tanacetum; species Tanacetum coccineum. The sequence goes on along the minus strand of BQNB010156251.1, from coordinate 4,389 downwards.
GTTCAGTTAAAAGCATGATATTGTTTGTGTTCTTCTTGGTTCAATTCCAACTTCATTTGAAGGAAAACCTAGGAAAAACATCAATAACTTTTTAGGATTGTTGATGTGTTAACCATCCCTGTGAAATATAGCTTGACTCCAACTTATACCTCCTTCCCCGCAGTCAAACAGAAATAGCAATGGCATTGGCTCCAAATTGATCCAAGCTACCTGATTGGTTACTGAGACATGCCAATGATAGTGTGAACTTAAGAAACCTCCATTGAGGTGAGAATTTGTTTTTGAAGATAGGTTAGCTTGCCTTTCACTTGGGGTATTCCAAGATTGTCATACTAAGTATATGTCAGTATGGGCGAAGTCCTCAACACCACCCTCATACTCTAATTTGAATTGACTCCTAACTATTGATTCAGTTATGGTATAGGGAGTCCTATCAATGGTGGCCAATATAGCTGGAGGGCCTTCCTTAGAAGTCTGGAGAGGCTGGACTAGAATGTCTTTTGACAACGAGTCATAGATGATGGGGTCATGTGTAATAGCATACCTTATGTGCGAACCCTGCAAAAAGTCAAGAACTTGGTGATAGTCAGCACTGCCGTTTGGTTTCTCCAAGAAACCCACCTTGTTATGCTCATCACGATACTTAAGTGCGGCCATAAGTTGTTTGATGGATACAAAGAATGTGGTTGAGTAGTTAGTGCTGGTGTACGTATCGGACAGAGTAAGTTTCTACTGGTTGGTAGAGAAATCGGAGTTTTGCAAAAGTGGGTAGAGTGGAGTATAAAAGAAGGGTGGTTAAATAATTAGGGTTTGATCTAAAGTAAATGTAAAGAATGGAGAAAGAGTAATTATCCCTTTAAATTTTTTAAAGGTGACCCTTGATGATTAAATGCCAAATTATCTTAACTATAACTTTGAATTAAAAGTTAAACTCAATTTAAGTTACACCGCTCGCAAAGTAAAAGTCAACCCTTAAGTAAACGAACATGACCAGTAGGAATTGTTCTACCTAGTAGGAAACACGTTAATGCTACCATAGTTTTTTAAAGGGGAATCTATGGCAAACACCAGAAAAGAACACTTAACCATTCAAAGATATGTACTTTATCATCTGTTTAAGGCCAACATTCTCCATGCAAATTACACTCATGAGTCATTCATCTGCAAAAAGGTTAGACCAAAGCACACAAAAGCTTACTCAACTGAACAAGAATGAAAAAAAATCAAAACTACCTTAGTATCAACTAAACTATCAGTAGAAAAAAATGAAAAACTACAAAAGAAATTTATGTGAAAATCTATAGTGGTAAACATAAAGAAAAAACCTACTAAATAAACATTTCTACAACAGGAGTCCTCCCCTTGACTCAAATCTCCCTTAACCATCGGCATTAGGGATTAAGCAATACCAATGTGAAACCAATAGATGATTAAACCTAGGTCTTATCAAATGCCTTGGTTAACAATAATCCAGCACATTTTAATCTGTTATGTGAATTTAGCACCTTATAAGATTTTTTCATTTGATCTTCTAATAAATGGTGACTAAATTTCTATTGTGCTTTGTTCTTTGGTGAAAAACTGGATTTTTAACAATGCAAATGGTACTTTGATTATCAATAAAAATTTTGGTGTTCATAAAGTTGAACCCATAATCAAGCAGTTGATTTTGAATCCAAAGTACCTGACCACAACAGCTAGCAGCAGCAACATATTCTGCTTCAGTGGAAGAAGTAGCCACAATGGTTTGCTTTTTGCACTGCCAAGAAATCAACCTTCTACCCAGGAATTGACATCCACCAGTTGTTGATTTTCTATCACCATGAGACCCAGCATAGTCACTGTCACTATATGCTTCCAACACAAAGGGAGAATCTCTTGGGTACCATAGACCTAGTTTTGGTTGGCCTTTAAGGTACTTAAAGATCTTCTTGACTGCATTCAAGTTGGAAGTCAAAGGTGTAACCTGGTGTCTAGAACAAGCACTCACTGCAAACTGAATATCAGGCCTTGAAGCTGTCAAATACATGAGGGAACCTATCATGGATCTGTATAAGTGAACATTAACAACATCATCAGGTTCATCCTTGGATTTTAGCTTTAAAGCTTCAAAGGGTGTTGTTTCAGATCTCACACTCTCCATATCAAATTTCTTAAGCATGTCCTGGACATACTTATCTTGGCTGATAAAGATCCTATCAGGGTTCTGCTTTACTTGTATGCCTAAGAAAAATGTTAACTCACCCATAGCACTCATCTCAAATTCTCCTTTCATCAAGACCTCAAAGTCATCACACCAGGCCTTGTTTGTAGACCCAAAAATAATGTCATCTACATAGACCTGAACAAGTATGATATCCCTGGAATTCTTCTTAATAAAAAGAGTTTTGTCTATTGTACCTCTTTTGTAATTATGCTTTAACAGAAAAGTAGACAATCTTGCATACCAGGCCCTTGGTGCTTGATGAAGACCATACAAACTTTCACAACTCTGTAAACATGCTTAGGGAAATGAGGATCTTTAAATCCTCTAGGTTGAGTAACATACACTTCTTCTTTAATTTCCCTATAGAGGAAAGCACTCTTCACATCCATTTGATATACCATAAATCCCATATATGAGGCAAATGCTAGGAAGAGTCTAATAGCTTCAATTCTAGCCACTGGAGCAAAGACCTCATCATAGTCAATGACCTCCTCTTGCCTATGACCTTGAGCCACCAACCTAGCTTTATTCCTGACAACTATACCTCTGGCATCTCTTTTGTTCTTCAGAATCCGTTTAGTCCTAATAGCAAATTTTCCTTCTGGTAGAGGGACAAGCTGCAATACTTTCTGATTAATAAACTGTTGCATCTCCTCTTGTATAGCTTCAACCCAAGCAGGATCAGTAAGAGCTTGACCAACACTGCTTGGTTCAAGTTGTGATAGAAAACAAGCAAACAGACAATGTAAATAGTCTATGTGATTGTTCCTTTGTTGATCATGAACATAGCTAACAAAAGCACTTGCACCAAATTTAGACTTCTTCAATGTACCTCTTGTCTGAACAGGTGAAGTGAGATCACCAAGTATCTGTGATTGAGGATGAATAGTGTTCACCCTCTTAGTAGGAACATAATCAACAACTATACTTGGTGCTAAGTTGGTGACAGTACCACCAAAATCATCATCATATGAAGAGGAGGAGAAAATGCCAATGTTAGGATGATGGTATATGTAACACCCCCATTTTCGGGACAACGCAGCGGAACATATATGGGTGTTACTTCATAGTCCAATCACACATAATTCATAAAGAACGACTCAAAAGAGACGTTATAATAACATTGGTCCCAAAATAACATGTTTGAACAATATCCCACATTCAACATATGGTTAAACCATAGTACCATAAAAGTCACCCATCATAAGGTTAAGTTTCACAAAATACCAAATTGTATCATAACATTTTAACACGGGGATATTTAGAAGTTCAAACAAAAACCACGCAAGACCCTCCTCGTGAACTCCAAGTCATCCATCATCCTTGATTACCTGAGATAAAACATGCTAAAAAGTCAACGAAACGTTGAGTGAATTCATAGAGTTTTTCATAAACCATAACATGAACACAAGTTTTATTTTATACATCATCTTATAACATTGTGGATCAAACAAGTTATATAATATTTGCACCGAGCTCATGACACCTCAAGCGTTAACATCAACCACATATGTAATAAATTACCATATGAAATAAACAATTTTCTTTGCCCCCACACGAGGTATTATCGCTAATATACCTCATTTCTCTAATCACAAATCGTCTGTTCAAGGGTGTTCCCACAATGGATCCAGACCCCGGACGGGGGATGTCAACCCCAATAGATCTATCAAATGTATTAGCGCTCGCTAATCCAAGCAATTAAGCGGTTCATGAAATTAGGGACTTTATGCGATAGGTACTCGTGCAAAATATAATTCAGGAACGGGTCCAGCATACCAAACAATCTTGTGTTCAATTTTAAAAACAAGCATGTATCTCCCTCGCGGGTTTTCAATAAAACAGTAAAAGTAAAGGCGAGGCTATGAACTCACCGAGATATCAAAGAGATCAGAAGTATAATAAGTCTTTGATCAAGATAAAATCCCTTACGCACCACCTAAAATACGTGACGCGTCTTAGTATAATATACAAGTAAAAATAATACGTAAGGAAAGTTTGACGAATATAGGATATGTTCCAAAGATATGCGCAACATGCCTTCTAGACTCAACTAACGTGTTCTTATATGTAAATAAACATCTACCAAATTTCGCCGTCTAATTCCCATTTTAGGTATGATTATCTACACATTTGCCATTTTTAGTCAAGACGTAAAAGTCGCAATTCTGGAATTAGCTCAT
>BQNB010156250.1:0-15289 GCA_026074375.1 Tanacetum coccineum | reverse complement strand
CATTTAAAACTAGATCTGTAGGGTGACCAAGTCTGCAGTGCCAGTCATGCTGAGAAAGAAAACATTTGTGATTTGAATTATTTAATTTTTTAATACCTTGATTATTAAAATAGTATAATCTCTCACATTGGTTAGCAATCCCCATAACATTTTGCAGATTCAAAAATAACATCTACTCTCATCAAATGCACCAAAATTTTTATTATCTTAAGCCAATTAATGAACAGAAATAAGAGTAACATAATATTCAGGTATAACCAACATATCATACAAAACTAAGCCATTAGACAATCTGAGATTTCCAATCTTAAAGATAAAAGCTTGAGTCCCATTGGGATGTGCAACTTTCATTTTAAGATGTGAAATGTCATAAACATTGTCTAATTACTTATCAGTGTGAGTCATGTGTTGATTTGCCCCTAAATCAACAATTTTACCATTAGAAACCAATTTAGGTTTAAAATTTATATTAGAACAGAACAACTTGTTAAAGTTTTCATTAAAAACTCTACTATTATTAAACATAGTACCTGCCATACTGTGTTGTATATTCTTTCCATTAAGAGAGTTATCTTTGATGAGAGAGATGAGAAAATTGCTCATCCATGAAACCAAAAGATGACCTAACATTATTATTATTAGAAACACTTCTATTTTTAAATTTTTGTCTAGGTTTTTTTCCCCAAGATTAGCAGGGTAAGTAATGAGTTTAAAACATTTGTCAATAGTACGACCATTGAAACCACAGTTCTCATAAACGAAACCAGAACCCTAACCTTATTTATTATTGTTCACATTATTAGGTATGGGTCTACTATTATAAGTTTGATTTCTTTGATAATTTCCTTTATTAGGCATATTAGAAATAAAAGCAGAAGCCTAGTTCCTTTGAGAGAAACTAGTAATACTACCAGAATCAACTCTGTGAGATTACTCATTAGAAATAGTAGCATAAGCACTTCTAACATCAGGCAATACTTCTCTAGAGAGAATAAAACTTCTTATTTGCATATACCCATTAAGAACTACATCAGTTTCATTAATTGATTATACTTTTTAAAATCATCAGCAGCATGACAAGTACATCTAGGAAACTCAATTAAAGCATCAAATTATTTGCATAGAGAATTCAACCTATGATAATAATCAGCAATAGATGATCTATTTTGCCTTAAAATATGAATTTTATGATGCAAACTGAAAGTTATAGAAGCATCCACTTTATCATAAGTTTCCTTTAATTTTTCCCAAACATGTTTTGCCCTTTTTGAAAAAATTTAACCCAAAAAGAGTTCCTCAGATATAGAATTTAAAATCTAACTCAAAACCACATCATTCACCCTATCCCACTGTTTACCAAGAACATCTTCAGTATTAGATCTCCTACAAGACCCATCTATGAAACTAGTTTTATTTTATTCCTTTTAAAGCCAAAAGCATAGTACAAGATCATACTTGATCATTTTTAGTCCCTTTTAATTTCACAGGTACAACAGTTAAGGCAGCATAATCATTAAGATGTAAATGCAATGGGTTACTAACATCCAGTCTTTTTATCAAAGTAACTGGATCATCCCATCAAATTCATCATCAGTATAACCATGAGCATACATGATTACAATCAATAAAGAACAACAAATAAAGATAAGTGAATAAAGAAGTTATCGGGCTTTCACACTACTTAAGGTGGCAGATCAGGAGCTGACAGACTCACTTGACATGAAAATAATGAATAGATTACAAAAAAAATCTACACCCCACCAACAATTGCAACTCCATAATATTTCCTCTACCTATCCTTCAACAATCTAACACAAGAATGTAAAGAACACAAAAGAAAAGAGAGAATATGAGAGGTGTTACAGATCTTTTCCATAATAAGCAGCGGAAACTAAACCTACTATTCTCTTTATTCACCTAGTCAAGAGCAATAGCAGATCAACAATAGCAAACTAATAACCCAGAACCAAGATCCACAAACCCTAATTTCTCCAAATTAGGTAAAATAGCCAAGAACTTCCAAGAAACCTTAAAATCATCAGATATGTTGATTAAAGACACCTCTAATAACCAAAAACCCCTAGAGACAAAACCCCCTACAATTACCAAACCTTAATTTTTAAAAAATTAGGCATTTATATAAAAACTTATAGAACTGTAAGATTCAACCACATATCTATCAATCTAAACACTTTAATTGAATGAAAACTGATTAATTTAAAAAATACCTCCCAAAATATTATGAAACCCTAATTTTTTAGAAAATGATTTTAGAGCAAATACCATGTAAAAAACACAATATAAGCAGTTTTATTAAATCAAATTTCAATTAGATGAACACAAGAACAAAGAATTCATCTCAATCAGTTAACCAAATCAACCAAAATCCACCACTGCTATTCAGGTGTAGATCTATTATCTAATTTATAATAGTTCTATTCAAGGTTGCAAAAAATGCTAGGTGCTAGCTAGGCGGCCGGGTACCACCTAGCAATTAATCGGTTAGGCGGGAATTAATCAAGGATTAATTGGATTGGACTTTTTATTTACAAAATTATAAATTTTGAGAATATATGTTCAATTTGCTCGATTTAGCTGATTTTTGTCCGATTTGGCCAATTTCTATTCGTAACCGAGTTGACCGATCTTGTCGATTTTTGTCCGAGTTAGCCAATTTTTATCCGATTAATTGGTATGTTGACCAATTTTTGACTAAATTGATTAATAAGGACGATTAGTGAAAATCAAGGTGATTAATCCTCGCCTAGTGCCTAGGCGCCTTTAATCGGCGCTAGGCGATTTTTGCAACACCGGTTCTATTACAACACTTCTCAATGAATCACAAGGTCAAGATGATCTAAACTAGGGTTTACAACTTTTAAAGAGAGACAAAACGAGAGATCAGAGAAAGAAAGATTATGAGAGTTATGACGCCTTATGAGTCAAACCAACTTTTATAGAGCTAGATCTTTGGGATTCAACAGCTTTAGTCCCTCGGCTTTCTACCATCCATCAATAGCAGCTCAAAACCTGTTTAAAGCTAAAACAAGAATAGAGAAATGTGCCAGTTTGAGACAATATTTCAACATAGATCCTAATAAACTACATATCTGTAGACCATTGCATCACTTTTTAATCGTATATCACCAGTTTGACCTAGATAGTTTTAATTGGGTTCTTTTGGGTCATATTTACTGAACATATTGGGTGAACTGGGTCATTTCAAACCTTGGTGAAAAAGTAGGTTGGAACCGACAAGTTTTTGGCAAAAAAAGAGAATATATAAATGATATGATGTAAAAATGTTCAAAGAGAAAAATTAACTAATAAGTAAAGATACGATGGAAGGTCAAATGAGAGATATTCTAGAAACAATGATCTCACTGCTAACATAAAGATCAATCTATATGTTACGCATTTAACTTTTGATTGACATGTACTAATTAATATTCTTTAAAATTGCACTTCAGTCTCGATCCAAACCTTGCTAGAAGATACACTACTACATAAAAAATTACTTTCATAACTTTTAGGAACGATTATTTTATAAAGTGTTCCAAAAAATACTTTTCTAAACAAAGCCACATGTGAAACGTTCCAAAAACATTACTATTTGGAGCGATTTCAAAGAAAGCGTTCAAAAATATGTTTTGGGAACGGTTCTTTCCAAAAACGTTCTCACTCGAGACCATTTTGGAATGTCTTCTTAGCAACCTTTCTTAAAAGCCATTTCCTATCTATATTTCATTATTCTTTTCAATTTCTACTACCTAATCTCTACCACGCTGAATTTCTAAACCTCTTTCATTAACTCACACTACCACCATTAACACTTCAAGATCTTGTTTAAGGTAAATAATATTAATTATTTTAATCATTTGTTATATAAATGTAACTAGCTTAAAGACCCGTGGAATCATGAGAAATTTTAAAAAATAATTCATTATGTAGTTATTTGCATGAATAAAGTAAGAAATGTTGGGTTTGTGCTCATGTCATACGAATATTTATACGGGTGAAAATACGTGAGCATACGGGGTCACACACGTTATACATTTATGTATCATTCTATTAATGTGTATAATAATATAATTGTATATTTATTATTCTATATTAATATATGATTGGATGAATAAAACAACTATCGGTCGTTTATTTAGTTAAATTAATTGTATACTAACAAATAAGGCTTTTTTAATTAATTTGGGTAATAAAATGTAATTAACCATAATTAATTAGATAAGGCAAAAAGTCAACCCAAAGGGCGGTGTTGGCTTTGGTTTGGGACCGGATCTAGACCCAAGTAGGTGCGTTGGATTGGGCTTGAGTATCTTTTCCTACAGATTGTAATTTAGGAAAAACTCTAAAATATCTACCTATATAAGGAGGATCTAGAGTAACATGAGATAAGGATGCATGCGTATCAAAATTATTGAATATATGTGAGTTACATGTCATGTGATCTGAAGCACCAGAATCAATAACCCATTTAGTACTTGACGAGAATAGACAATTATCATATTCAGCAAAATACGCATGTGAACCTCTATGTTTATTCTTTATGTAATACCCGAATAAAAAAGCCAAGTAAGAGATGAACATCATAACTCCGAGTAACATCATCAACATAACAAATATCAAAATTGATTCCATCAAATACCTAAATCCCAAAAGCGGAACCAAATTTCTAAAAAAATCCAAACTCAGTTTAATCTCACTAGGATAAACTGAATTCAGACAAGAAAGCTAACAATGACAAAATTTAACTTATGTTAAATCTGAACCAAAAGTCTAAAATAAACTTGATCTCACCGGGATCAAACTGCAATTGGAAGATGAAACAATGATGGAATCCTCCCACGAAAATGACTAAAACAAATGGCTGTCAAACAACTTAGAGTTTGCAATTCAACCAACCCTAATCTTATGCCTCTAATCGTACTCCCTTGGTACAAATACAAAAGAACCCTAATTTCTGATATTCCGATAACCTTGTTGTGATACCATGTAATGAATAGTGACATAGTATTGTATTACTAGTGATATCTTTCACAAAGAATACATAGGTATATATAAGATACATGTAGCTTTGACACTAAGCTAAGTTAACCTAATGGGATGGGCCCGACCCTAATACATATTTTAACAGATATATTTTACATATTATGTAAAATCTGCTACCTATATATGTGTAATTATTACTGTTTATGTGAAAATTTATTTTAGGAAATTATTTATAGAAATAATCTTGCTTAAAATTGGTCACATAATTATAGTAATAATATATAGGATATATTTTACATGATCTTCTAAAATGTTTAAAAATTGTTTTATTTACGTTTTAGATTTGCTATAAATATTTGCTGCTTATTTATCTTGGTTAATAAATTGTCAACCATGGATTACGTGCATGTAACCCATGGTTTAGTAAGCTTAAATATTTATATGCATGAGAATTTGTTATGTGAATTATTTAATTGCAATATTCGGGAAGACCCTTTGTTGAATTAACTGCATAACTGATTCTAGTTTAGTATGATTAATTTTGGTTAATATGTTTTGCATGTTTTATATTTGTGGCGTTTTATAATTATGCAAAAACGATTTTCAAAATTAATATGGACTAAAAGTACATGATTTTTATTGTGTGTATATTGATACATACACTTTGCAAAATCATGGACTATACGTAAATTTTGTAATTTTCTTGCAAAACGTTCTATAACGCAGGGGTTTAGTGGTTTCCGCAAGGGAACCCGCGATGGAACATGCAAGAATACACAATATTTACATAAACGGTTTTAACAGTATTTTAAGTATGTAGTTAATCGTTACTAGGGTTTGATTATTTCCCGTGGGGAATTAACCTTATCCGTAGTAAGATTTCTTATACTTAGAAATATTGTAAATAAATGGCAACCCTAATTTTATAAATGGCATGAAAATTTATAAAATTAAGGGATTTATAGAAAGATTTTAAAACAAACAAAAATGGAAAGGTTTTAAAATTAACTAGTGTCATAAGGTTGTATGCATGCTTCCTTATACACAAATTTTGGTAACACTGTTTTATCAATTTATACCTTTAAAAATTAAGTCAGTTGCCATCCAAGTATGAAATCACTTGAGTTTGTTCTTTTACTCTAAGACATTCTTAGGTAAATTTGCAAACAAGGTAATATAACAATCGTATAGTCAGACCTGAGACTGTAAAATTATAGATTTTTTATTGGACGACTTATATCGAGTATGGTAGGTCAGACCTTTGACCCGAGGCACAAGATGGGGTAAAACATGCTACTAGACATTATAATTCTAGATTATATTGCATGGTGCCTCATAATGGCTAAGAGTTGCACATGTTGGTAATTATCTCACGCAGATTACCTTTTGAGTTATACCATTTCTAGTAGATCAACTGTATTAATGGTATATCGTCAAGTGGATCATAGACTCTTACTAAAATTAATTGTTTATTTTTTGCAATAAACATGGGTAGTTAATTTTATAAGAGACAATTATCGAAAATACTAATATTTTTTGAACTTTTGATTGTTTGTAGATGGCTGTTGCTGCCCAAAACACAAACAATACGACTATCAGGTCGATTCTCCGATAGAAGAAACTTACTGGACCAAACTTTACGAACTGGTTCCAAAACTTAAGAATCGTTCTTAGGTCTAAAGGGAAACTAGTTAATTTGGAACATCCTATGACCCCTCTTCCTTATCATGTAGCATCTTAAGCTGCTCATGATGCTTATGAAGCATTAAATGATGCGCAAAATGAGGTGGCATGTCTTATGCTTGGTAGTATGTCTTTTGAACTTCAGAGGACACTTGAAAACTACAAGGCATATGATATGAACCAAAAGCTGAAAACTATGTTTGAGGAACAATCTAAACAGGAACTATTTGAAACAATTAAAGCATTTCATGCTTGCAAACAAGAGGATGGTCAGTCAATAAGCTCTTATCTCTTGAATATGAAAAGCTAATTGGACACGTTGGAACGCCTAGGCTATGCAATGCCCAATGAACTTAGTGTGAGTCTTATTTTGAATTCTCTCAACAAGGACTATGATCAGTTCGTTCAGAACTATTACATACATAGCATGGGGAAGACGCTAGCTGAGTTACATGCTATGTTGAAACTCCATGAGAAAGGTATTCCAAAGAAGGCTGAAACCCCTGCTGTGTTAGCTATACGTGAGGGTAAGATCCAGAAGGACAAAAAGAAAAACCGCAAGGGGCAAAAGGTAAGGCCAAGGGAAAGAATAAGCTCGCTTATGCTCCCAAGACCAAGATCCCACCGCCACCTAAGAGAGATATCCGGTAAAGGACTCTATCTGCCACCACTGCAAGGAGGTTGGTCACTGGAGGAGGAATTATCAATCCTACCATGCTGAGTTGAAGAAGAGAAAGAATGTTAGCATGGTCAGTACTTCAGGTATATGCACTATAGAACTCTATGCTTTTCCTAATAATACTTGGATGTATGATACATGTTATGGAACTCATATATGCAATACTTCTCAGGGACTTAGAGAAAGCAGGAAGTTGAAACATGGAGCTTTAAGCATGTGCAAGGGAAATGGAATGCGTGCAGCCGTTGAAGCTATAAGAAGTTTTGATTTAAATATCATCCTAGGTGGGGGGGGTTTAATAATTGTATTAGACAACTATTATTTCGCACCTACTATTACAAGGGGTGTTGTTTTAATTTCTCGTTTGGTTAATAACGGTTATATTCATACATTTACGAATTATGGTATTTCTGTTTCGAAAGATAATGTGTTTTATTTTTAATGCAATTCTACGTGATGGTATTTATGAAATAGATAGGCATAATCTTTATCCAAATATTAGTTTTAATTATAATGTTAGCAATAAAAGAGCCAAACATGGGTTAGACTCTTATTATCTATGGCATTGTCGTCTTAGACATATAAATAAGAAACGCATGACATGCTTCAGCGTGATGGGCTCCTGTAACCCACTCACGGATGAACACCATGATAAATGTAAGGATCTTGTATATCTGGGAAAGAGGTTGTTGGAAGCCAGTTTCTACATCAGTGGGAAAGAGCTAAGATCTGATAGGACTTATACATACTGATTGCATTAGGCCCTTTCATAATAGTGTCAAGAAATGGTGCTAATTACTTTATCGACCTTTATAAATATTTCAAGCCGGTTTATGGTTTTGTGTTTACTTGATGGAAGACATAAAGCGATGAGGTGTTTGAAACCCTTTAAAAGGTCTTTAAAAATGAAGTTGAAAATCAACTCGGTAAAAAGATAAAGGCTATTCGATCCGATCGAGGAGGAGAATACCCGAGTCATAAGTTTGTTAATCATATGAAAAGTTGTGGTATCGTATCTCAACTAACTCCACCTTATACACCACAACATAATGAGGTGTCTGAAAGGAGGAATCGAACCTTACTTGATATGATTCGATCCATGATGAATCTAACAACTCTGTCAAAATCCTTTTGGGGATATGCTCTTGAGACTACAACTCGCATTCTCAATATGGTTTCAACCAAGAAGGTTGATAGGAAGCCTTATGAAATATGGCACGGGAAAGCTCCTAAGTTGTCATACTTAAGGGTTTGGGGTTGTGAGGCACTCGTGAAATGAGACACGCCTGACAAACTTGATTCTAAATCCATTAAGTGTATCTTTGTAGGTTACCCTAAAGAAATGATAGGTTACTACTTTTACTATCCACTCGAAAACAAGATCTTTGTTTCTCGAAACTCTGAGTTCTTTGAAATAGTTTCATGGTACAAGAAGCGAGTGAGAGTCACAGACTTCTCAAAATGAGTGGGAGTGATAAAGGGATTGAAATAATTCAAGAGGAAGATACACAACCTTCTAAAAATACTAGCGAAGAACATAATAAGGTCACACCTATCGAGGTCGAGCCCTAAAATATTAGAGTTCCTATTCGTAGATCCGCAAGGATACCTCAAGTACCAGATAGATATGGATACTATGTTGATATTGAGGAATATGAATTAGGGGATCTTGATGAACCTCCTAATTATAAAGCTGCATTAGCAGACCCTGAATCTGACAAATGGCTTAAAGCTATGAATACAAAAATGCAATCCATGAAAGATAATCAAGTCTGGTATTTGGTTGATCTTCCATCTAATGGTCGAACTGTTAGATGCAAATGGCTCTTCAAGAAGAAGACTGACATGGATGACTATGTACACACCTTTAAAGCTCGTCTTGTGGCAAAAGGCTTTACCCAAACCTACGGAGTAGATTATAGGGAAACATTCTCTCCTGTTGCAGACATTAGAACTATAAGGATTCTTTTAGCCATAACCGCATTCTATGACTATGAGTTTTGGTAAATGGATGTCAAGACAACCTTTCTGAATGGTCACCTAAGCGAGGACATATATATAGTACAACCGGATTTGTATATCCAAAACATCCCAACAAGGTATGCAAACTTCAACGTTTCATTTATGGATTAAAGTAAGCATCTAGAAGTTGGAATAAAAGGTTTGATGAGGAAATCAAGAAGATTGGTTTTTCTCAAAATCCTGATGATCCATGTGTATATCTCAAAGCTAGTGGGAGTAATGTTTCATTCCTAGTCTTGTATGTCGATGACATGTTACTCATGGGAAATAGCGTTACAATGCTGAAAGAAGTTAAATCTTGGCTTTGTAGGTGTTTTTCTATGAAAGACTTAGGAGAAGCAACATATATCCTTGGAATCAAGATCATACGTGATAGATCTAAGTGGTTGATTGCTCTTAGTCAAAGTGCTTATCTAGAGAAAATTCTAAAGAAATTTATAATGGAAAACTCCAAGAAAGGGTATGCCCCAATGATGGAAAAGCATGACTATAGAAAGCCGCAAGGAGCTAAAACACCTACTGAGGTACAACGTATGCAAAGAGTTCCTTATGCTTCGGCCATAGGTTCAATCATGTATGCGGTTGGATGCACTAGACCTGATGTTGCCTTTGCGCAAAATTTGTGTAGTCATTTTTAGCAAAATCCTGGTGAGATTCACTGGACTGCTGTGAAAACTATTCTTAAGTATTTGAGGAATACTAAAGATATGGTTCTTGTGTATGGGGCTAAACCTGAAGATGAGCTGAAAGTATCATGTTATGCTGATGCAAGTTTTCAAACTAATAAGGACGATACAAAATCTCAAACGGGATACGTGTTCGTACTTAATGGTGGAGCCGTGAACTGGAAGTGTTCCAAGCAAAGCACTACTGCTATGTCTTCTACAGAAGCTGAGTACATTGCTCCTGCTGAAGCATCAATAGAAGCAATCTAGATAAGGAAATTTATTGATGGACTTGGAGGTGTCATGCCATCAAATAAAAGGCCTATAGAGATGCTATGTGACAATGAGCCAACATTAACTATCGCCAGTGATCTCGGAATCTTAAAGGGAGCCAGACATTTTCAGAGGAAATATCACTACATTCGTGAAGTAATTCAAGAAGGTGAAATTCTCCTTAAGAAAGTTCACACAGATGACAATGTAGCTGATCCGTTTACAACACCAATGCCACTCAATAAGCATTTTGAACATGCTTTGGCGATTCGAATTGTTCCTGCTAGTAGTCTCATGTAAACATGTGATGCATTAGTTAATATTTGGATAATGGGATGTTAAACGATTGTTATTTTTTTTCTATGAATGAATTAATATACGTGGTATCTTGTTTTCATTGTTTATATTGACTGTGTCTTATATTTGCATGTTTATATCCATGAATGACTTGTCACATTCAAAAGCTATGTCTATTACCAGTTAAAGATATGGGAATATTATTAAGATAAGGTAAATGTGAGTGTCTGGTTGTATTTCAGAGAATACGTAAAGATGATTCTGCCAGCTTCGCATGTTATTCAATGAGGTTGAATATTGGATACCACACAGTGTGATAATCACTTTATGGATCGGCGTCATTGGGTGCATTAGTGAAAGTTATGTTTATCCTTAGACTTGAGAAGCAAACAGGTTTTGCATGTATGGATAGCATTTCTTGATAATAAGCTTATCGCTAGTCTATCAAAAGGTAGTTATAAGGGCTATTTTTAGAATTGTTTTGAAGTATATGACAGACACTGGTAGTCAAAATATAATTTTTTCATCCACTTGAGTGGGAGTTAGATACTTACTGGGCCCCTCGTTGGTTTGATCAGATATTTGCATGGCCGTGCCCAATTGATGTGTATTTTATTTTAAAATATATTTTATTCAAGTTTTAAATTTATAAAACTCGCTTTATCTTTACAAATCACTATACAGCAGAGAACCCGGTCGTGAGTAGTGTAGAGATGGTAAATCCGAGGTTGTCTCAAGAGCTAAGTGTTAATTAGTCTTAATTTGAAGTGTCACGTTTTAAAGTAGTTTTAAGATTGATTTTGAGATGAAGAAGAAAGTAAATATGCGGAAATTAAAAGAGATAGAAGTTATCAGGGAGAGAAGCTTGCTAGCTTAGCCATTCCATTACTATCGTTATAACTATGTTTTCCTGTGCAATGTTACACCATGGTTTTATTAGTGGTTTCTAAAGTCGGCAGACCTGAATAGATATCTTTAGTCTGCCCTATAATTTCTGCGATTCTGAATCCCCCGAAAGTCATGAAGGTAGGGCATCTAGGTCATAGTGATTAATCCTAACTATCCCAAGAACTAGTCTAATAACCTATACAGATTATTAACCCTCTCTGAAAGAGTTCCTATGCTTTTTAACTATATTAAGTGATAGAGGCAATTTAAAGGTTAGTTCTTTACATAGGCGGTTAGAATAATCAAAAAAAAAATTTCCTTACCATAGTACCTGCTAATCAAGTATTATAAATGGAAACAAAGTATTTTAACGATAGTATATAATGACTAGGCCCATATCAGTACTTTGCAGTGCTTTGCCGCTCAAGGCAACAAACAAAGACAAGGAAGATTTAATTACAGAACAATCATGGATGGAAAACTCATAATTCTTACAGAAGTTGTTTATGAATGATTAAATGCAAAAGTAAGTTTAAGTGTGATCTCCCTTGGACTTCTAGTGGAATTCTTTGAACTATGGAGGCCTTGATCACCCCTTAGATCTGTGTTGGAATGGTTGATATTGAATTGTCTAAATGAGGCCTCTATTTATAGATTTTGAATAGTTTACGGCGTAACCTTTTAGGGGTTTACGCCGTAAACTGCTGACGTGCACTTTCCATCTTGTAGGCTTAAAGGATGTTACGACGTAATCAATTGTCCTTGTTACGCCATAATGATGACTTAGAAAATTCATCCTTCCATAATAATAATTTTACGGCATAATAACTTCGCGTTGTGGTTTACGCGTAATCTGTTGAGGTGATGTGTTCTTGCCGGAATAGGTTATGGCGTAACACTATCGTAGGGGTTGAAAGTCTCGTAAGAATCTATGTTTTCTTTATTTTTATGTCCTTTTCTAGTGTTTCTTGTCACATACTTGCATTTTACCTGAAAATAGCTAAAAATAACCGTTAAACGTTATCAAAATTCAAGTATTTGTATAAGTACAATTTGCAAAGTATTTTTAGGGGGAAATTAACACTAAAAAGTATCAAATATTTGATGTTATCATCAATATGTAGTTAAGATGATTCTTTTTACATTTGGTGATCTGAATCAGAACAGTGCGGAAACCGGAATCGTTAAAGTATGGAATGACTATTGATCCATATCCATATTTAACATGTATCTGAAACAAAGGGATAGGACTAACTGAATCCATAAAAGGCTGAGTTGTTTTCCAAAACTGCAAACTCAGGTATTTCTGGGAGCATTGATGATGTTGCTAGACTATTTTTCAATGTTAGTATGTTATATAAGTTTTGAATTAAGACAGTCGCATAGTGGGGAGTGTTGGGTTTGTGCTAATTGTCATACGAATATTTTATACAGCGTAGAAATACGTGAGCCTATGGGGTAACAAACATTATATATTAGGTATCATTCTATTAATGTGAATAATAATATAATTGTATATTTATTATTTATATTAATATATGATTTGACGAATAAACACTAACGGTCGTTAATTAGTTAATTAATTATAACTAACTAATAAGGCTTTTTTAATTAATGAGTAATTAAATGTAATTAACCATAAATAATTAGAAAAGTCAAAAAGTCAACCCCAAGGGGTGTTGCCTTTGGTTCGACCGGATCTAAGACTCAAGAGGGGTTGGATTGGGCTTTGAGCTATCTTTTCCTACAAGGAATGTAATTTAAGTAAACCTTAAATTTATCCCTATATAAGGAGGATCCTAGAGCTCATTATATATATCCCTTGTCCCTCTCCTCCCTTGTGTTCAATCGCAGAAAGAAAACCAAAAGGGTTTTCTTGTTTTGTTTTATTAGTGTTATCATATTCGTTGGTCAAGAACTAGCATTCGGGTGATATTTCTTGACGTGTAGTGTATGAAATTCGCGAAGGTTACATACTTTAGTAACTAGAAGTAGTTTTCGGTAAAGCACATTTATTACACAAGTGCGTGTACTTCAAGATCCTTATTCGTCACTAGCTTGATTGCTAACGACATGTTTCCTTATTTATGTTTTATGTGTTAATTATATATGCTATATGAATAGATCCGTTGCGTAGCTCGTAGAATATTAATTATAATATTATTTGTTATTAGATAACAATTTCCAATAGTCATGTGACAAAGCATGTTATATAGACGGTAGGAATTGTAGCAATCAATCAGGTACGTATGTATTTGTGTATAAAATGGCACACATTATATTGTTGTATCCCAGAAAGTAAAAGGCATACAAAATGAAGGAGTGAATTTCTGAAAATGTATGTCTTTGTTTTTTTACCGCAGATGACTAAATCATTGATTTATTACCCCTCGAACACATAATAGGCATTCTCTAACTCATCAATAACTTTTAAAAATTCAAAAGTTGATAGAACCTTAACTTTGATATTGAATTTACCCTTGTCGGGGTGATTTCTTAAAGAAGAGTAATTTTGATTGTCATACCTACAAATAAAAAAAGAGCCTTGAGATTTGTCACTTTTATTTGCCGTGGAGAATCAGATGGAGTTAATAAACTGGCTTCACAGTTGAGTATATATAAGGTTTGTGGGCATTTACGAATTGTAATACAATATTAATTCTTATTGTATTATCTGTAGTTTTATTGCAAATTTACAATCTAGTCCATGAATATGAAAAAACTTTAATTTTATTTCCTATTGTATTAGGAATTCTGTAGTGTTTTAAAAAAAATTCATTCAAGTCCAAGAATATGTAAAAGGTTTTTAAATAAACAAAAACTTTATGTTTTTTTGATAAATTCCCAAACCTGGATTATAATCTTTCTTCTTGGCATTTCTCTTCCCAAACACAGGCAGTCAAAGCTTTGCACCATCTTCACATGGTTCAGTTGCCAATGGTTTTCTTCTTTGTTACCACATGCCAATATAATTTATAGCTATCATCGCAATGGGTACAAAAGAGAGATACGTTATGAGTGCCATTTACATCTCAAGCTAATTTTAGGACGTGTTGCTACTTGGCTCATTAGTCCTGCAAATGTAATTTAGTTAAAAAAAATCAGATTTCCAACTACTATGTGTAATTATTTATTGAAAAAACTGGGAAGTCGTTTTAGTGTTTCAACATAAATTTTCAATTGTAGGTGAGCTTTAAACAGAAGAATACCAATTCACTTCCATAGTATTGAACGATATTTGAATGTAAAAGATAGCTGGGCAGGGTGTTTTCCTGTTACAAAGAGCAAATGTTGTCAATAATATAACCATATATATGTGTGACGACACTTCACAAAAGCTCTTACACATCATAAACCTTCAAATTATAATTAACAATTAATGATCAAACTTAAAAATAACAAAACAACACCAAAACGATGACGCTTATACCTATTTCAATTGTTTAAGACTCTCTTTTGACGGCTGATCATCACCAACAACGTTTACCTCTTTAATTGCGCACATCTGCCCACTCTCATTATTAATACACAAAGAGATACAACAAAACATGATTAATTTCATAAACAAACCCAACTAAAAGCAACATACAGTACATAAAATGTGAATACAGTGCAAATGCAACAACACAAATCACAATAAAGCACATACTTCAACTTCACGCTTAATTGACTTTAAAAACTATTACAAAAACGATTGTACTTTTGATAATAGAATTTAGCGTGTACTTTTTTCTAAGACTTTTTGTAGTTTACTATAGTTATGACTTTTAACAGCAAT
>BQNB010156248.1:0-15289 GCA_026074375.1 Tanacetum coccineum | reverse complement strand
GCTTCTTATATGGGTTTTACAGTCTACCAGATGGATGTCAAAAGTGCTTTCCTATATGGTCAAATTAAAGAAGAGGTGTATGTATGTCAACCTCTAGGTTTTGAAGATCCTAACCATCCTGATAAAGTTTATAAAGTGGTGAAAGCACTATATGAACTTCATCAAGCTCCCAGAGCTTGGTATGACACTTTAGCCACTTATCTTTTAAGCAATGGATTTCAAAAAGGAAAAATTGATCAAAATTTATTCATCAAGAGTCAAAAGGGGCACATACTGCTTGTTCAAATCTATGTAGATGACATCATTTTTGGATCTACCAAGAAGGAACTTTGTGATGAGTTTGAGAAGCTTATGAAGGATAAGTTTCAGATGAGTTCTATGGGAGAACTCACCTTTTTTTTGGGATTGAAGTTCAACAAAGAAAGCAAGGGCATCTTTATCAGTAAGAATATAATATGTCCATGAATTCTTTGAGGAAAGTTAACTTACTCAGTGTGAAGTCTGCCTCCAATTCCACAGATTTGGAAAAGCCTTGGTTAGAAAGTTTGGAGATGCTGGATGATGTTGATGAACTCTTTGCTATAGATCTATGATTGGATCTTGATGTATCTTACTGCATCCAGACCAGATATCATGTTTGAGTGTGTGCATGGGCAAGCGGTTTTAAGTTTCCCTACAAAACTTCCCATTCTTAGCTGTCAAAAGAATCTTTAGATACCTTAAAGGCAAACCATCTCTAGGTCTTTGTATTTCTTAGGATTCTAATTGGAGTTAGTTGCATTACACAGATAATGACTATGCTGAGCTACACTTGATAGGAAGTCAACTACTAGAGGTTGTCAATTTTTGGGAAATAGGTTAATTTATTGGCAATGCAAGAAACAAACTGTAGTTGCCACTTCTACAATTGAAGCTGAATATGTGGCTGCTGCAAGTTGTTATGGACAGGTTCTCTGGATCCAAAACCAATTGCTGGATTATGGGTACAATTTTATGAACACTGTTATTACATTGACCGTAATACCAGTTAGTACTTTCTGTATCATAGAAAAATCTTGTTTAAACCCTCTAAAAACAAAACATATAGAGATTAGACTTCACTTTATAAGAGATTGCAATTGCTAAAAAGTTGATTTCAAAGGTAAAATTGACACTCAATCTTAATGTGCAGATCTACTTACAATGGCTTGATGTTGGTAGATTTTCAATATCTTAGTCTCAAGTATTGGAATGCTCAATCCCTAAGGCCCAAATCTCTTATTTGTTTTGTAAAGTTTGTTAAAAGTTCATACTGTTTCGTTTTTGTAATTTAATACTGCTAGTTCTAATTTGTACTGCTAGTTATATTTAACACTGTTTGTTAAAACTGTTACTTATAGTTAGTACTGCTGGTTATTTCTATGTATCTATGTTAATCGTTTTTGTTTGTAAAATTAATACTGTTAAACATAGAAACATGTTTAGTTTATGTTTTTCTTGGTTTTATAGTAACTTTTTCAGGATTAAACAATGAAGTATTTTTTTTGTGACATTAGTTACATCCTATTAGTTTATTTGCGGGGAGGCTTAATGATGGTTATTTTTGAAGTGTTGTTTGATGACACACATAATCATCGGTAATAGTTCCCATGTCTTGATAGACAATCAAGAATTAACTAGGTCAGAGGCAAACGGTACTGGTAATAGACTTCTCAAATCGTTGAATAGTTTGATAATTTACTCAAAAACTATATGGTCATCAATGCACCAGGTTTGTAAAATGATGCATTTTGGCTTGTCAAGGCTAACGGCTATTGGTAAGACTATACTATCCGTTTATAGTTGATTTGTTTCTCTAAAAAATAAATATATGGTTATCATTGAACCTTGTTTCTAATAATAAAAACAATGGCTAGTCCTAAGGCTAACGGCTATTGGTAAAGACTCCTCAAATTTCGTTTATGGCTTGGTAGTTTGCCAAAAACTACCACTTATGTGTTGAATTTGTGAGCTAATCAAAGAGTGAATTGGTGAGCTCAAACCAGAAAGAGGCCGATTGTGTGAAAAAATAGACAGGGTGAAAGTGAGCCAAAAGAATTAGTAGGATGAAATGTGAGCTAAAACAGAAGAAAGAGAGATTTGTATGTTTGAGTTTGTAGATGTTATGGGTGGAGAAGTAATACTGATACGCGTATTTTAGTGCTGCTAGGCAAAAGTTTAATACTGGTGGATGACCGTTTGTTATTGGTTTGTGCAAACGTTTTTCATTATTAATGAGGCGTTTGAGATATGTCCGCTAAAATACTTTTGGAATAGGGGTTTGTCCCAATTGAGACTTTAGTTTGCATCTACTATAGATTCAAATGATTTATTCACGTAACTTATTTTTTTTTTCAAATTTCCTTTATATTGGTCGACTAATATCTTTTGTTTTTCTCTATTATATTGCAATTTAACTTTCGACCAGCCTTCATACTTACCTACAGATTCATATCCCAACTCTATTAAGCACAGTTTACTCATGGCAAGTTTTGGATTTTTGTACAAGCACAAATCATGGTAAGCTTTTCTGAAAAAATCTACGGTGTGTGCAGGGTTTTCATCAGATATTAGATTTTCTCTATCAAAGTCACATTTGCTATGCACTCTCCAAGAAGCCAGAGGTTTGTGTCTCCTTTATCAAACAATTTTGGAGGTATGCTGAGGCTTCTACTGCTGATAATGGAGAAGTCAAGATAAATGCTAATATTAATGGAGTCACCTCATTGTCTAATACCGAAGGTCTTTATGGCGACATCTTCAAATTGGCTGATCAAGATGGTATTTTCTATTCTTACTACAGAAATCTTTGAGCAATTTGGTCGCTTATTGGATATCACACTATACTCAGATAGAAAGTTATCCTTTCAAAGGTGCGTTTTTACACAATGGAGGATTTCTTTATTCAACATATTCTTCATTTTGCCTTAAGCCCAAAAAAGGAAAGACTGCTTGGGAGACAGTTTAGTAGTAATATTGCAGTGCTTTTATATGTTTTAGCCACAATAGGAAGTTTAATTTTTCTAGGATGATCTTTGAGCACATGGTGTCTAATATCTCTAGTCCCCATAAGTTTTTGATGTACCCTAGGTTCATTCAGATATGCCTAGATATGCAGAGACACCACCTTCAACAACACACAAGAATATATCATGTTCCATCTCTAAGTATGAAAGTGTTTAGTAATATGAAGAGGTCTACCAAGGGGTTTTCAGGCCAGGAGGTTGCTGTATTCCCTAATATGTTAGATGTTGCTGAACCCTCAACTTCACCTTCCCCTACACCTTCACAGTCACCTGAACTTACCTTCTCTACACCATCACCTTACTCAATCCCTCACCATACTTAACTCCATCCCTATTCACCACTCAACAACACACTGGAATAGGAACACCTTTCCTACCCCCATGAACACACCTCTTCATGATTGTTCATCACATGAAGTTGATGAGGGTTAGTTTGAAACTACAAGAATTGATGAATTTAGTTACAACACTTTTGATGATGGAGTTTTAGAGGCTGACTTGATAAAGACAAAGAAAACCTATAGTTCTGCTTATACTAAGCTTATTCTCAAGGTCTAGAAGCTAGAGTCTCAGATAAAGATTGGAAAAGAAAGGAGACAAGCTAAGGTGGTTCTTTCAGATGATGAAGCCTTTGAAGATGATTCTTCTAAACAGGGGAGGAAGTTATCTGATGAAGAGGTTCAAGAAAAGCAAGTATGACATGAACTATTTTCAAGAAGTGACTTCAACTAAAGTCATTCAAGATCAAGAGGGCAGTGAGAAAGCAAGTGATGAAGTTAGTACTGCTGGAGCAAAGAAAGGTACTGCTAGTGAAAAAGTTCCAAGAGTTAGTACTGCTGAGGTAAACCTTAGTACTTGAGATGGGAGGGAAACTATTTATTTTATACAAGAAGGACGTGCCGAGAAAAGGTCAAGACTAAGATAAGGGAAAGCCATAAATGATAGAGGAGGAGCATAGCAAGAAATATAAGAAGGACCTGATGATCAAAGAATGGTTATAAGTTAATTCTGAATGCAAATTCAGACTTGAAGAGCAAATGAATGAGGAACAAAGAGGCTCGAAATTGCTAGAGATGAAGAGATTGCTAGGACAGTGTGGGATGAAGAGAAAGAATAGGAAAAGATCTTATGGAATGAAGCTAGTCAACTAAGAAGATTGGACTGGATGTCTTCGTCATCAGATGATCTTTCTCTAAAATGGAAGCCCAAAGCAGTTGCCCTAGCTAGAAGAATTTTGATCATATTTTGAAGAATCAAGGGACTTTCAAGGTCAGTGACTCATAGGGAATGTTTACAATAACATAAGGCCAATCTTTGTAAAGATTTGGGATTTTAATTCAAAAATATTGAGCTATGGATGCAGGCTCTGGAAGTGGGATAAGCAAAAGTCTCCTCAAAAATTTATTGACGTGTTACTGAATGATATGAAGTCTGCTGAAAAGATGGAAAAAAGATGATGTGACTAAAAGCAAACTAGAGAAATGTGAAAAAGAGTCCTTCCTAGAAATAAGAAATATAGCACAAGGATGAGATAAAAGACTAGTGGAAGATGTGAGAAGGAAGAACTCCAAAGGATTAATTTAGACATCATACCAAGAGAAGAAGTGCCTTAGAGGTTGAATCTATATCTACAATGTTTCCTAATTGTGGAATTGGAAAACTTTTGTTTTGACAGATGACTTTCTATGTATTAGTCAAGTATTCGAGGAGATGGTTAGTTCAAAGAATTATAACGATATTGAGTGAGATGCTTGAAGGATTTTAATAGAATGGAATGTAGCAAGAACCTATAATTTTTAGTCATGAATAGGTAATAGTGCTTCAAGACCAGAAGGTTTTGATCTGATGCTTTGGGGGGATTTACACACTTTGTTTGAGCCTGATGAAGATGATGAGATTTGGAAAGATCAACATGAATACAACTTGTTAAGCTGGAGATTATATGATTTTAGTGGTATACACATTTTATTGATGGAAAATGGATTGGCAATTCATATGTTGACAAAGAAGAAGTATCCTTTAAGCCAAGAGATGTTGACAAAGATGTAAAGTAGAAAATTGGAGGTAGATAATGAGAGTTCACAGGCATTTGAAATCCTCAGTTATAAGATTCAAATGCAGAAGTGACATAATTGTTGAAAGAATATCTGCAGAGGAGAAGACTAGAGAGTTTAATCAGAAGAAAACTTGATGATTGAAGACAATCACCAAGTTTAGAGGAGGACTGTTAGGAATAAATCTTCATATGACTTAATACTGCCAACAGTACTAATGACGGTTTGTATCATGCTAGTACAAACTTAGTACTGCCTCAGTGTTAGTTTCTTTGCTTAGACAATGAAGAGTTATACTGCTGATAGTCAAAGGTGCTGTTACTGATGATAAGGATGAATGGAGATTATTTCAGGAGGTTTAGTTTGAATTATCAAATGATCCTTTAGATAGGAAGTTATCTTTATGTAAGGATCTCCTTGGTGTTCTTTAAATGGAGATCCTAAGTTTAGTATAGATAGACTCTTTTAGATTCTTTTCATAGAAATTGGAGTAGAAATTTTGTATATAGCTTCAAGGTGTGTACCCCCCCCAAGTACTTCTAAGTGTACTCGTTTTTTCTAATAATATTGATAGCAGTGTGTTTTAGTGTTTATTGTCCTGTTTTGAGTTATTATTGTTCATTATAAATTCTTAGAGTATCAAAGGTAGATTCCGCATACACTTTGGTATACATACAAAGTCTCAATCTTTGTTATTTTGGATTCTTCCAAGGTAACAAACTCTTTACTATATAAAGAATCGATCAAGGCGTGGGATCAACAATCTACTTTTCTTTTGTATCTTCATAGCTTTAGCACCTTAGTAGGTTCTTGCTCATAAAGTCGGGGTTAGAAGAGTTGACAATTTCTTTACTCGTGTTTTGGTAGCAGCTTGTTTGTGATTTCGGTCTTAGGAATGGGAGTTTGTTGTGGCTAGGATGGTTTAGGATTGGTAAATAGTTGTTGTTGAGCACATTTATTATAAATGGATTAGCAGTACGTGCTAGTCTTTCAGCTCTTATCTCATTAACTTCGTTCTAGTGTTGCTTCAGAATGTCATAGAGTTTGTGATAGGAGACAGTCTTTAGCTCTTGACTCTGCTTAACAAGTGTCACAAACCTTTGCCATTCTGGTTGTAGTTGAAGTAAGAACTAAACATTCACTTGATGATTGGTAAAATCACATTGATTTCTGATAAGCTCATTCATCATCTTGTAAAACCTTGAGTAATATGATTCAAGTGATTCACCATTACCTGGATGTGAATTTTCAAAGTTTCCTATATTATAAATTAGTTTCAAAAGTTCTTGATCGCGTTGATTGATTCACCTTGTTTCAACCTTTCAATGGCTTTCCACATTTCACATGCATTTGGACAAGCATCAACTATGGAGTATATGTCATTATCTATCCCTGTGAGAATTATTTGAACAGCTTCAGCTTCCACATTCAGTTGATTTCGTATGTCTTGTGAAACATTCTTGTAGTTCTCTATATACCCTTTTGTAGTGGTTTTTGAACTACCTTCAGCAACTGGAACAGTCTTCTCAGTCTATTTGAATTTGTAAGGTGGATTCTGGAGACAATAGTGGATGAGTTCATTGTTAGGTTTGGTGTCGATGTATCTCTTGCTTATGGTATTTACAATGGAATGTATTAAGGTGCTAACATTGGTGGACGGTCTTTACCACCTGCTTCCATGATGGCATTGTGAAGAGCATTCGATGTTTGAGTTTGCAAATTTGTATTGGTATTTGACATTTTGATGTTGTGAATCGGATCTTAAGTAGGTAAAGTGATTGTTGTTGTGGACAAAAATCAATTAACGTTAACGGGATTTTATAAGTCTTTGATTAAAACCGAGAAAAGAATCGTATCTTTTGCAGGATTTTACAAATCAAGAATGAACCGTAAAACAATAATGAATTGATGTTGAAATCGTTGTTGTTGTTGAAGTTGTAGGGACTGAAAATGTAATATAGTAAAAACTGCTAATTAGGTTGATACTGAAAACTGCGAAATAGGTTGCCTGCGAATCCGGTGAAACTTCGAAACTGCGAATCCGGTCAAACTGCGAATCTGGTCAAAACTAAAAACTGCGAGTCCGGTCTAAAAACTGCGAGTTCGGTTAAAATTAAAACTGTGAGTCGTGTTAAAACTTAAAAATGCGAGGTCATTCGGTCAAACTAAAAATTGCGTATCGGTCCAAAAACTAAAAATGCGGTACTCTGGTCAAAACTATGACGAAACACACAACTTGTAAAACACAAAAAGACACATTTTAAGTGTTTTTTTCCCAAATTTTCTTGTACAGCTAGTATTACTAAACCTATATGTACCTTAAAAATGTAAACTTTATGGTTTTTAAGCCAAAAATTTTAAAATCAAGATTTGTACTTTATAATGTTTTTCAAAAACTAAAGTTGAAAAAAATGAGTTTTTCTTGATTCAAAGCTTATACACCTATATCATAAAGATACTAGATCAATCTTACCAAAGTAAATGATCTTTTAGTGTATGTTAGAACTTTGAAAATCAAAAATATTAAAACGAATGAAAAAAATTTAAGGTGAATGAAAAGAGGAAAAAAAATAATAAGCCAAAGAAAACCGAATCAATAAGCTAATATAACCACAAAAAATCACTAAACCCACCCGTGGCGAGTGATACCAAATGTAGGAACCCGGATACACTTTCACTTCACCATTTGAACTAAGAAAAATAGATGAGAGAAAAATGAAGAAATGTAGAGAGAGGTTAGAGAGAGAAACTAGAGAGAAGAAAAAGAGATGGTTAATTCTTGCAAGTGTAAAATGAACAAATGAGAACCAACACCCTCTCCATGTGTGGAGAGGGTCTATTTATACGCTTAGCCAACATATGGCGTGTGGGCTTTCTAAATTGGTCGGGCTTGGCTTAACTTGAGCTTTGAGTCCGAAACACAGACAATACTAGATTACAATCCAAACCCGTTAATACCCGACTAGCCTATTACATTACAAGACTTTCTATGACTTAATAAGACCGATAACATTCTTGTTTGATTAATTTATAAGGCTAATAGTGTGTGAAGCTATATGTATGGAGGTGATTAGGGGCTGTAAGTAATAGGTAAAAAATGAGTAAAAGTTTGCACAAAACTTATTATGCGCAAGCATTCTGGGAGTAATGATGTCCACAACTTTTTAATGCCTAATTCTCTTTATTTGTTATGAGTGCGCACCTTTTGTTAAAACCACCGCACTTTGGTGCGTTTTTAGCAATTGTTTTTTTTTTAATTGTAGATAATTGAATTCTCTTCGCGTGGCCACCAGAATCGCGTCAAACGGAGTTCGTATGACCGAGTTATGACCAAAACAATGAACAGGTGTCGGGAAGCATTCAGCTTGAGTTATTTTTTCTTCGTCTAAGATTCAATTCTTCGTGTTTTCTTCCGTTTTCATCTACGACACATACCATGAATTGAACCTATATAGCAATATATATCGTTAGGTACGAAAGTTTTATATTTAAACCATATAGATATATAAATCGCATTGAGAACGCGTATAGAATCATGATAATTGAGCGTATATCAAATCCCCCCACACTTAAACTTTGCTTGCCCTCAAGCAAATCTAAGAAAATATATTTTAGAAATAAGGCCCTTAGTGACAAGAAAAGGAAAATTTTTAAATTTTAAATTTTTTTCTTTTTATATTTTTCTGAAAAAAAATAATTAAGTGTGAAAAATTAAATATATTCTTTGTTTTTTAATAAATAAGTGCAAAATGCGCAAGCACCCCCCACACTTAAGGGTTTGCTTGTCCTCAAGCAAAATAAAGAAAAGAAATAAGCTTTACGAAACAAAAATAGAATCATGAAAATTATTTTTGAATTTTTAATATGCGAAAACAAAGATGTTTGACAATACCCAATGATTCTCAAGCTGTAATAACATGACTAAGCACCTCACGAATAAGGAAAAGTATAATTCACTCAAACACTCGTATATGATGTAATAGAGGGTAAAAGGGAAATCACACTCAATTGCTCAGACATGATTCATTAAGTTACCATAGGCTTGTACAAGAAACAAAACTGCACCGACATGGCGTAAGCACCAGGTATAAATATCAAAAGAGGACTTTTATTCGGGTTGTAATGTTAGGCTAAGGGTTAATAAGGGTGTGGATAAGGCATGGGAAATATATACTGGAATTGGTTTTATAATATACATGTCGACAAGTCCACGAAACCCATGTTGCTAGTTACGACAATCCACAAAACCCGCGAGGTATCGAACCTCTTATCAATATATCCGGCACAATCAACTCTTATTCATACTTTACTCTTTTTTTCACTTTTTCTTTTTTTCTTTTTCACATAACTAACAATTCCCCCACACTTGTGATAAGAATACCCCACAAAAAATACAAAATAGAAGGTGATCAATCTTCATCTTCGTTAAAATGGCACAACTCTTATAACAAATTGCGAGCAAACTATAGGCAAAAACCAACCGATCATACCGAGCAACTAACAACCAACCATAGAGACTTTCGACAAGGGGTAAGGCTAGGCTAAAGGTTATATTTCTGTATTATTCATTTCAATTAGTGGATGAGAAAAATAAATAAAATGGCTCAGCGAGTTAAACTAGGGGTATCTGGCACTAAAGATGAGTGCTAATATAAGGGTTTTATTTGGGTGGTTAGCTAATCAGTGTAATTAGCTAAATAATTAAATGGAATGGCTATTTGGGTTAAATCCTAAGTTGCCTCTTTATCACATAAAAATACATATATCACGCGAACGTGATCTCACTATGGTCTCATAATGATTTCAAGCACAAGTTCTAGAATCAATAAATCACCGGCACACTCATAATCAAAGGAATCAAGCATAAAATACGTATGCTATATGCATGCTCAAAATCCTCACATATTTACTAGAATGGTTATAAATGCGCAAGTAATGTTATCAGTCCCGAGTCGGATCTGCTTCATCAATCGGGACACATCTCTGATTTCAAAACTTTATTTATTTACTACGTTTTTATTCTAATATATTAACCTAAGTAGCAAAAAATTTTAAAACAAGAATAGATTTTTAGATTACCGAGGGCGAACAAAAGTTACAAATTAATAGTGAGTATGATTTATCAATTCATTTTCCCCCCACACTTAAGTTGAGCATTATGCGTAATTAGAAAATAACTTAAAAGTGAGACAAACGGGAAAAATAAATATAAAAGAAACGAGACTTCCCGGGGCTTATAAGTACTTGACGTGAAACGAAATCGCCAAGCATGTGTATTCTACCACATGTAATATACCGATCCAAATATATCACATCCCCAAGTGATAAGTATCATCACCAATTCAAGCTCCACTTATTTATTTAATCTGCAAACAAAACTACAAAAACCGTAAAATACAAAAGCGCGCTTTCGTAGGCACCACGGTTGCATTTAGCGTATGCAACAGGCCTTTAAACCCCTCGGTGTCCCGAGTGGACGAGTTATAGTCTCGTGAGGGTTTCCAGCGAACACACCCACAAAGTTCAAAACTTTTTTATATTTTTAAATTTTATTTTATTGTATTTTTAATTTATACACAATTTACTAAAACAAGCACACATAAAATCTTTTTGGATTTTTTTTTTATTTTTCTTTTAGTTTTGATTTAAAAACAAATACATATCAAGCACATACTTATTATTCAAGATACAAAAACTTATAACTACTAACAAAGAAAATCACATATAGAGATAATATTTTTGGGTTTTTATTTTTTTATTTTTAGCACAAACACAAACACAAACTTACAATAATTATATTAGGTAAAAAAAATTTTATTTTGTTTTATTATTATTTTTTCTGACCAGAAGTGTGGCGTACTTATAACCCAATTTTATTATTATTATTATTTCTAATATTCAAAAAAACTAGCGCGGCAAAAATTACAAAAGTATGCCGCACAACAAAATATGTGCGGCGGTTTTATTATGACAAAAACATGTTTTTAGATTTTTTTTACTTATTATTTAATATCACAAATTCAAACACAGGCAAACTCAAAATAGACAAACACAAACAAACCAACTAAACAAAAGAAAATACGAAACTCTTTTTTTTTAATTTCTTTTTATAGTTTTGACAAAAAAAAATACGCAACCAAACACACACAAACAAGCAAGCATGCAAAAACAAATAAAAACACATTACAAATACTCACAGTTGATAAAACAAAAAGAAATTTCATCAGATTATTATTTTTATACAAAACTGATTTTTTGGATGTTGAGAAAACACGACGTACTTAATAATAAGTGCGGCGTACTATGAGTTTTGAAATTTTTTAGAATTTTAATAGATGCACACAAGAGAAACTAAAATCTAACAAAAGCATATGCATTACAAAATACTAATCAAAACACTAACAAAACTAAAACAAAACACAAAAAGTTACTCTAGAACAAACAACAACAAAATAGTGTTTTTCATTAGGTGGGTTGCACCATCGAACCACACCAAAAGTGGCACCACCTCACGTGATGATGCACACCCGTAGTGGTGATGGTGTCGCGGTGGAGGAGCTCCACGGGTAGTGAAAAACCATCATTGCGCCCAGTATTAGTGTTAATATCGGAGATTTTTTTTACTCTTTGCTAGTTAGTGCAAAAATACTTCTAATTACACTATATTCTCAAGTTGAATAAAAGGAAGTAAAGTAAATAAAAGTGATAAAATGTTAAAAAACTAATGTTCTCAATTTTTTTTACAAAATGAAAGTGAAAGTAAATGGATGAAATAGAAAAGATTTTGTTCACAAAAATTTCACCCCACTTTTGAGGTGAAATACAATTTACTTCATCTTTCCTTCTTTTACTTCCTTTTACTTTACTTTGTTTTCACTTGCTTCTTGTTTTTTTTCTAGAGAACACAATGTGACTAAACCAGACTGCCAGATTAGCGCCAATTCAGTTTTCTCTCTCTTAGACCAAACAGTGACCAAACACCCGTAATGCAACCAGACAGGTGACCGAACACTAATAACAAAAAACAACCTCACAAAAATAAATTAAAAACTATCCCATACACAAACACTTTCATTTTCTTCGATCTAAGTATGGACCAAACAATTAATTTCAAAACTTTGACCGACCAAACCGTTCGATTTTGATAATGAGGTGTTTGGTCGGGTCATGTGGAGATCCACCAAAAGGTTCGGTTGAAAAACCACTAATCTAAAGGTATGAAACGTGCAGAATAACCATGTTGTGTTGTGCTTGATGTGTGTTTTCTAGAAGCTTTAAATTTATAATAACTAGAAATACCGATTTTGACTAAAAACACAACATTCGGGCAAGTATACCCTATTCGAGTGTAATATAGTATTAGGTAAGTCCAGGTCGTTCCACGGGATTTGTAGCAATTCACATATTGTTTATCAAGTAACAAAGCTAATTGATTGTCACGGGTCAAATAGCCTAAACGTGTGTATAAAGCAAGCAAGGAACAAGGCATGATTCACATAACATAATAGATAGAGATAGAGCAAGACTTTATATAAACAAAGCATACAAGTCATATATGATGGGTAATCATAATAACAAGCATATTACCAATGATAACATAGAATCCTTTCGGCCTAGATACTACATTATCACGAGAGCATTAAGAATGGTTTATATCAAATATGCATACATATGAATTCCTCCCAACCCGGTCGTTCAACATAAGGAACGGTCTTAAACATCATTCTACTTGGGTTGATTATCATAACCAAACAATCTCACAAGTATGATATTGACACGCCATAGACAAACGGTTCAAAATACATCAAGACAATTAACCCTTTCGGCCTATTTCAATTGCAATGATATACCAAAAGATAAACAATTATCCAAGCAAGATAACATCGAATTCGTAAACATATATATTCATAAGTCATAGCAAAATCATCCAAATATTATTCATGTTTCACATATGAGAACAAAGTACCAATACCAATATTTCGACTAACATAACCACCAACCCAAAACTAAAAATTCCATGATCAACCAACAACCAAATGCTACTGAGATAACTGGAAATATACCAAGTAACTTCTGGGAATCCGTAACGTGCCACCAAATGGAGTGTTTGGTAACACAGTTTATGGTAGTGATTTTAGGAGAATTTGATGTGAATCCTCTAAGAATCAAAGTGAGAAGTGTTAAGATTCTGGAAATGGATGATATGTACGCTAGATATGGTGTTAGAACTCTGGAAATTTGTGGCTATGGTGGTGGTTTATGGTGGTAATATGGTGGTTAAATGGTGGTAAGTGGTGGATTAAAGGGGTGTATGGATCATTGGATCCAAGGATCCTCACCACTCCCTGCTCCTCTCCAAAGGCTCTAATGAATATGTGTGTGTGTGTAAGATATAAGTTTGTGTGAGAGATATATCAAATGGGAGAGCCAAGGAGGGTATTTATAGGCTGTTCATGGGTCAAAATGCGCCGCACAAACTTATTTGTGCATCGCACTTCGGCAGTTAATGCACACTTCATTTAATTGCCTTTAATTCTCTTAAGTTTGATGAAAAGTGCGCCGCACATTTTTTGAAGTGCGGCATACTTAGGGCAAATTTAGCACATGGCCTTTTTTAAAGTTTTAGATAATTGAATTGTCTTCGCGTGGCCACCAGAATCGCATGAAACGGAGTTTGTATGGCCGGGTTATGACCAAAACAGTGAACAGGTGTCGGAAGATCTTTATCTCCAGTTATTTCTTCGTTTAAGCTTCAAATCTTTGTCTATTCTTCCGTTTTCTTCCACGACACGTTCCAAGAACCCACAATGACAAATATATTCTATTCTATACCAAAAGTTCTTATATTTAACCAATTATATATATATATATATATATATATATATATATATATATATATATATATACATATATATGTATATATATATATATATATATATATACATATATATGTATATATATATATATATGTTTGTATATATATAATCATTGATAACGCATATAAAACATGTATAATTCGAGCGTTTTCAGTGTTTCACATTAATTGGAAGAGATAACATTTACTCTGGGAATCCTTTTCCTTTTATAGGCAAAGGGATTAGGGTTTACAAGTTAACCTAGTACGCGTGTCATGCATCCAATGGGTGGTTGAGATACCAACTTTACAAGCACCTTTTCCCAAGGAGATTACTTTATTCTTTTTGACATAAAGCAATATTTTTCCTGCCATGTAAACCTTCTAGAATTGAAACAAACGTTTCAAACTTCTGTTAAGGAGATAGACAACGTTCAGCTTGGAATTGTCAACCAAGCTGAACTGAAGCTCTTTCCAAAGGCCTTCTTCAATTTCTGTACCGCTGCATAAACTGAAGTGAAGATACTTCCCAATCTTCAAAGGACCTGAAGAGCTGACATTGAAGAGACTTCAGCGACTTCAACTGAAAGACTTCAGCTTGAGTAACACTTAGGGGATTTTATGTTTAAATCTACTGAAAGATTGAAGGGCTCAGGAACTAAACCCAACAATCTCTCTCTATTTGAATATACAAATAGCCTAAGTTAAAATCAATTGTAAGTGAGCAAAACAACTTCTTCTTACACAACTGATATAAATTGAACAACATGAACTGATAACCTTCCATTCTAACTTTCATTACAATACAATACACAAGATAAAGTTATTACAAAAGGGTTACATGATTTACTGCCTTAGCTGCTCAATGGTTCTCATCTGCTTAAGTAGATTCAGATTTCTCTTATCAACTTTAGTAAGCAGAAGGGAATTGAAGGTCCTAGCATGATCATCCAGCCCAGGACCTTGATGATGTCTGAAGAAGACTTCTTGTACAGTGTATAGCATGGTATTCGAGAAATCTTTCAGATCTTCAATGGTAACAAAATCCTGTCTATGGTAAGAGTTGAACATGATGGACATGTTCATTTAGCACAGTACCAGGTAAATAATCTTCATACTGAACAGATGACTTAAGCCTTTTGTTTGCTTTGAAGTAGTCATGGATGTCATCAGCATGTCTTCTCTTCTTGTTTACAAGATCATTTAATTTGTCGAGAGGGTCCTATTTACTTAAAGGAATATCCAAGTCTATACCCAGTTCTGCTTCAGTAGTGTGTACGTAGTCCATTCTTGTTTGTATCTAGTCATAGATAGTTTTCCATCCTTTTCCAGTTCTG
>BQNB010156246.1:0-15289 GCA_026074375.1 Tanacetum coccineum | reverse complement strand
AGTCAGACTTTGGAAGATATAATGAGGGCATGTATTATCGATTTTGGTGGTAGTTATCATTCGAGCATTCGGCGTGCTCCGTTTGAAGCATTATATGAAAGGAAAATATAGGTCGCCTGTTTTATGGGCAGAGATTGGGAGAGTAGTTTGACTGGACCTGAGTTGGTACTAGAGACGACAGATAATGTGGTATTGACAAAGGAAAAGCTCAAAGCGGCGAGAGATCATCAAAAGAGCTATGCAGATAAGAGACATAAACCGTTAGAATTTGAGGTGGGTGATCGAGTATTATTAAGGGTGTCGCATTGGAAGGGCGTGGTTCATTTTGGAAAGAAGGGTAAGTTAGCACTAAGGTATATAGGACCGTTTGAGATCCTTGAAAGGATTGGTCTTGTAGCTTATAGGTTGATATTACCTGAGGAGTTGAATAGCGTGAATGACACCTTCCATGTGTCAAATTTGAAGAAGTGTCTGGCGGATGCTAATTTGCATGTGCCATTTGGATGAGATCAAGGTCGACATGACACCTCGTTTTGTCAAGGAACCTGTAGAGATTATAGATTGTGAGGTTAAGAGTTTGAAATGTAGACAAGACTTTACGTTTTGTTGAGGAACCTGTAGAGATTATAGATTGTGAGGTTAAGAGTTTGAAATGTAGTAGAATACCACTTGTGAAAGTTTGTTGGAATTCAAAGTGTGGTCCCAAGTTTACTTGGGAACGCGAAGACTATATGAAGTCTAAGTATCCTCAGTTATTTGTTGATTGTGCTATTGAACCAACTAGTTAAATCTCGGGACCAGATTTCCATAAGGAGGGGATACTATGACAACCGTGAATTGAGCAGGTTAGTTTATAGCTTTAGAAATGGCTAAGTGTCCATTTTGTATGTTTCTTGCATGTTATGTGTTCTATATGTATGTTGAAGTGGTTTACATATGTGATTTTAGAGGTAAATGATTATCTTATTTTGTGTGCATATGAGTTTGGTGTCAAGTATTCCATTTGTTCATGTGTGGTGATAATGGAAATAAAAGACGTGTTGCATGCATTGCTACGTCAATCCTCAGTTTTTAAGAGTTAAGCGTTTATAAGAAGTGTAAGTTATTAGAAAGGAAGCATGTGAGTGAAATATGGAAGTTTGCAGTAAACTTTCCATAAATAGAAAGTGAAATGTGAAATGAAAAGTTATTTTTAGAAAGTCTAGTAGGTGGCGTTTATGTAAAAAGGTTTACCCAAACTAGCTTAGGTTTTTATAAAAACTTAAGGAAATAAAGTAAATTAATTAATTAATAATTTAATAAAAAAAATATCATGAAAAAACCCTATCATAATTTTAGTCTCCCACCCCTGCTCTCTCTTCTCCCCTTGCCGTCAACTCAGCCCCAAAAAGTAAGGAGATCAAAATTTTGATCCAAGTATTCAAGTGTTAGATCGCGTAAAAGTAAGTGAGAACGCTATGTATTGATTTTGTCCTTGTTTAATTCTTTTTAAAAAGAAAATCATGGTAGCATAATTTAGAAGGCTCTAGGGTTTTCATAAAATTCAGAAGTTATGATAAATTAATGTGACTTAGAATGATTAGGTCTTGATTAGGGTCTAGTTCATGCATTTGGTTTATGTTAGATTTGCGTTAAAACTTGATTTAGAGTTTGAGCAGAATTTTTGGTCGTGTTCAACGACTGATATCTAGATGATAAAAACGTGTATTGATATGTTTCTTGAGCCTATGAATAAGCCAAAATAGTCTACTTTCCAGAAAATCCAGCCTCGAAAGTTTTTAAGTCTGGAAGTCATTCAAATGTTGGTTACACTAAAAGTTGCCAGATCAGTAAATACGGGGCAGATTTAGGTCATGTTTGTGAGGGTAAAACCTAAACTTAAAAGTGTAATTAAGCTTAGCCTTTCTACAGTAGTTAAGTTCCATATGTCTATGGATAATCCTGTGAAAATTAGCTTCTGAAAGCATGTCTAAGTATGGTAGTTAGAGTGATACATTTTGGTGTGCAATCAGATCCAAATTATGACAGTTTTGAAGTTTGATTTTATTTGAGGTAGTTATACATGTAAGTAATTCTTGGGAATCACAATGTATTTAATATACTCATAAATGAACATGAGTGATTTTTGGTATAATTTATAAAGGTCATTAAGTAAGGGTTCGGGTACGTAAAGAGACACTAAAATTCTGCAATTCTGAGTTAATTGTAAGTAGCTAGTGTAAAGTGTTAATAAGATGGTTAAGGTTGGGCATGGTGTCGGGGTGACCCATGATGGTTAACTAAACCCTTATACATCAATCATTTGTGTGTTAACAATAGACTAGAGCTTTAGCTTGGTCAGCTGTGTAACCGTGGTTTATGTATTTGTAT
The DNA here is from genome assembly GCA_026074375.1 of Tanacetum coccineum. Classification (NCBI taxonomy): domain Eukaryota; kingdom Viridiplantae; phylum Streptophyta; class Magnoliopsida; order Asterales; family Asteraceae; genus Tanacetum; species Tanacetum coccineum. Next base: position 12,919 of record BQNB010156246.1, on the reverse strand, counting down.
AGTTGCGTGTTGAGATTTAGAAGCTACGTTTGAGTATCTAGGTGAGTTTCATAGCTCCTCTTTTCTTATGATTTATTAGGGGTGGAAATGATGCAAAGTGTTTGAAAATGTTTTGATTACTTTGATAATGTGTTGTCAAAGATGCATGGACTATACGTGACTATTATATGTTGTACATGTTTTGTGATGTGATATTGATAATTGTAAACTAAGTCAGGGGGGGTCACCTACGGGTATCCATGGCATGTTTAGTGGAAGGTACTGTGGCCTAGCCGGCAGGAATGGTTACTTTGAGAGTACCCATGTCCTGGGCTAAGGGGTAACCACAAGGACCTTGGTGTGATATGAGACGTCTTGTAATCGTTTGCCGGTTATTTATTTGATTGTTTAGATTTGCATGTTGGCCTGTATGATAGTTCATTTATTGTCCTGCAATGTTTTCTTTATTATCACAATAAATTACAATTGGATTTAATTTTCATGTCTTAAACCTATGACTCTCACCAACTTTATGTTGACGTTTTTAAGCATCATTTTCAGGTGAGTATCATGATGATAAGAAGGTTGCTAGGAAGAGTGGCTAGAGAGACCTAGGCATTGCTTGTGGAGTTGTCTTTTCTAGTCTTTTATTTTATGACATTTGTTTTGCTTGATACTTGTTTGTTGGAGATTGTTAGTTTTCGGATTATGTTGTTTCGTGTACGACATTACTTTAGTAATGCAAGACTCCTTTATCTTGTGTTGGGTATTGTCATGGCACATAGTGTCCATTTGATTTTGTCCTTCATTTAGATTTCTCTATAGTAGACACCATTGTGTTGTGATGATATCCATTCTCGTTACGCCTCGCGTTTCCGCCTAGGCGGGGTGTGACAGATTGGTATCAGAGCCTTTAGTTATAGAGAACTAGGTGGTTGAGCCTAGACTATAACCTAGGGGTTCCGTCTGTAGATGCATTTAGGGTTAAGTGTTTGATGTTATAACTGTTATGCTCCCTTTATTTTTCCATGCTTCATTATATATCGTATTTTGTAAGTTGTCATTGAGTTTTATTTTGCCTACCATTATTGGTATGTATGTATTACTTTTTAGTATTTTAGCTATGTTTTTTCCCCCCCCCGTTGATAAGTCTCGTTGGGGGGGAACCGTTTTCTCAATAAGGACTTAAGTGTTATAAGGATCATAAGAGGTGTCCTATTGTGGAACTGAAGGACGATAGGATAGTTGATCGTTTGTCGGATGCGCGTAATAGGGCTGGACCCGCAGAGTCGGGTGATTCTTGCGGAGGCAAAGTCAAACCCAAGCGAGGCCCAGCATAAGTTTATCCCGTCCTTTACCTCGTCATGTTGTTATTGATTATTTCTTTTGGATATTTCATATTTTGGGAATTGTTGCGAGACTTTCGTTCCTTTATGTCGTTTCGATTTTATTTTGATATAAGTAAGTAGTTATTTGATGGAGCATCCTTTATGTGTTAAGTTAGAGTGGTTTAAGATGTGCAATGTGGTATATGTGCTTATATGTGAATTATGATTGAAATGGGTAGTCTTGGAAGTAAGTACACGTGTGAAAGGAGGCACTTATAATTATGGTGGCCAACATAATTATAAAGGCATCACACACGTAGACTTGTGACCATGATTGCATTTATTTGTGTTTGGTTGTAAGGTGGTAGTGTAATATGTTTTCTTTTGTGTTATTTATGATAAAGATGGTCGGTTATGGACTAGATAATTTTCTCTTACCCTTAGTTGGGAGGTTATGTTGAGTTAAGTTGTATTATTGATAGGTAAGTTTGCCCTTCTATATAGTAATTGTGGATACCTAGTATTGCTATTATAGAGGTTGCTCGTTTGCCCGGTTGTTTGTTTGGATTTCCTAAGTCTAAGCTTAGCATCCATTCATCGTACTTTGTTAGTAAGGATACCTAATTTTTCCTATTCGACGTCTTGATGTATATTGGTTGTTCGGATCTGCTCTTTCGGATATAGGCGCATTTGTTTGTTCTTTCGTTTGCCTTGATTAGGTAATGAGTATCAAACGTTTCTTTTAAGCAGTAATTGTTCCTAACATATTAGTGTGGTTCATTACTCCCTTGGTTGTATATCCCTTGGTTTTCGTAACCCGTTGGCGACATGTTAGTATCGATTCTTTTAGGTTTGCTTTGTTGATCGTTGATTTAGATAATGCCTTACGTTTTCTTTTGAGTATGTAACATCTTGCATGAGTTTTCTTGTACGAGTTCGTTTGATTTTATTTTGAGTATGTGGTTTCTGGTATTTTATTTTGTTTTCAAGCAATAAAATTGTGTTAGAGTCTGTACGGTGTTTTACGATCCCTTTTGGTTTGAGTAACATATTTTATAATTGATGTCTAATTATAAAAAAAAACCTTTTGAAGTATTGTGTTGGTGTTTGGAGAAAACTGTGTATAAACTGATCTTTGTAAATAGATTTTTATTTTAATATAAAAAGCAGATTTAAAGTGATTCATAGTGGTAAGGTACGATTACTCATTAGATAACCATTTATAGATTTTATGGAAACCAGATATGCTAATTTTATAAAGATTACATTTAAGACAATTTTATTTATCCTTTAAAATGATTTTTATACTTAAAGTGACATTCTTTATTTTAAATTGATTTTTTTAAAAACATTTATATTATTTAGTCTTTCGTTTGTATAGTTGAGTAATGGTAATAAGAATTTTCGTCATCTTTTTGTATTGTATTCTTTTTTAATCTGTTCTTTTGTCGTGGTTTACGATGTGATTTTTTTTTCGTTCGCCGTGTTTATCGGTCGCATATACGTATCTTTCTTTCAAGGATTCTTTTGTCATTTGATCCCGTCTCTAAATTTGATTATGGAATCTCCTATATGCATTCTAGCCTTTGACTCGATATTCGTTTGTTATCTATTTCGATTGTTCATAACCTTTGGAGTTCGTTGATACCGTTAAGTCATGGAAGCTTTGATGTGATTGTGGGAATAGACTGGTTATCCAAGAGGAAGTTTGTAGTAGTATGTTATGAGAAGGTGGTTAGAATACCGTTGGAAGGTGACGAGATATTTCGAGTTCATGGGAAACGTACTTTGGGAGCCGCTAAAGCCCTAATGAACGCTAAGGTAGATGAAACTAGGATAAGTGATATACCCGTGGTATGAGGTTTTATTGATGTGCTTCCGGGAGATTTATCAATGACCACCACGATGACAAGTTGAGTTCCGCATAGGTTTTGTTCATGGAGCGACGCCGGTCGTGAAGTATCCATATCGTTTGGCACCCTCAGAAATACAAGAATTGTCCAGGCAACTTTAAGAGTTGCGAGACAAGGGTTTCATATGACCTAGTCATTTTCCGTGGGGAGTACCGGTGTTATTCGTTAAGAAGAAGGATGGTTCTTTTCGCATGTGTATTGATTATAGGGAGTTGTACAAATTAACTATTAAAAACCGTTATCCACTCCCTAGGATTGATGACTTGTTTGATCAGTTACGAGGAGCGTGTCCTTTCTTAAAGGTAGATTTTCGGTCAGGTTATCATCAGCTGCGAGTGCATGAGGATGCCATTCTAAAGACCACATTTTAAACGAGATACGGACATTTTGAGTCTACGGTTATGCCTTTTGGGTTAACCAATGCACCCGTGGTTTTTAGGGACTTAATGAACCGAGTTTGCAAACCGTACTTAGGTAGGTTTGTCATCATATTCATTGATGACATTCTGGACTACTTAAAGTCGAAGGAAGTGCATGAAGTTCACATGAAGTTAGTGTTGGGTTACTAAGGAAGGAGAAGCTATAGGCGAAGTTTTCTAAGTGTGAGTTTTGGTTAAGTGCATTTTCTTGGTCACGTGGTCAACCATAACGTAATCACGTGGACCAGAGTAAGAGTGAGGTAGTGAGGAATTGGATGATTATTCTTAGGATTAACAGGTTACTACCGACGTTCATCGCGATTTTTTTTAGATTGATTGAACCCCTTACTTCCCTAACTAAGATGAATCAGAAGTATGAGTGGAGCATAGAACAAGAAGAGGCTTTTCAGACTTTAAAGAATGATTTATGTGATACCCTGATAAAGCGAATGTAATGGGTGATACGTTGAGTAGAAAAGAGAGAGTGAAATCAAGACGAGTAAGAGGAATGATATTGGCAGCCCAAAGTGAGGCGTTCAAGCAAGAGAACGTACTCGTAGAAAGGCTACATGGTTTAGAGGAACAAATGGAAAGAAAAAGAGACGAGAATTTGTACTTTATGGATCGAATTTGGGTTCTATTGGTAGGAATGTATAATGGGATGAGGCCATGCATCAAGATTACTGTAGTACATCCTCGGAGCGGATAAGACATACTATAACCTTGGAGACATGTACTGGTAGCCACGTGTAGAAAAGGATTAGCTCCTTATTGTAGCAATGCTCGAATTTGTTTAGAGGTGAAGGCTGCAATGTCAATACTTTCTTGGTTGCTAATACAGTATGAGATATTGAGTGAAAATGACGTTTGAATCCACCATGGATTTTATCACTAATTTCAAGGTCAAATAGTAAGTATGTGTGATTTGCGTGCATGTTGAAATGGTCGATAGACTGACCAAGTTAGCTCATTTTCTAGCTATACAAGAAGATTTCAAGATGTAAAGTTGGAAAGGATTTGTATTGATTGGATAATAGCAAGGAATGGAATTCTGGTGATGATCAACTCAATTTGAGATGGATGATTTACCTCGTGGTTTTGTCACGCACTGCAGAAAGTGTTAGAGACGCGATTGGATTTGAGTAGTGCTTAGCATCCTCAAGCGAATGGACAAAGTAAACATATGATTCAGAGTTTGGAAGATATAATGAGGGCATATGTTATCGAGTTTGGTGGTAGTTACCATTTGAGCATTCGGTGTGCTCCGTTTGAAGCATTGTATGGAAGGAAATGTAGGTCGCCTGTTCTATGGGCGGAGATTATAGAGAGAGTAGTTTGATTGGACTTGAGTTAGTACAAGAAACGAATGATAAGGTAGTGTTGGTAAAGGAAAAGCCCAAAGCGGTGAAAGATCGTTAAAAGAGCTATGTTGATTTTAGGCGTAAGTCGTTAGAGTCTGAGGTGGGAGATCGTGTATTGTTAAAGGAGTTGCCTTGGAAGGGCGTAGTGCGTTTTGGAAAGAAGGGTAAGTTAACACCAATATATGTTGGACCGTTTGAGATCCTTGAAAGGATTGGCCTTGTAGCGTATAGGTTAAGGTTACCTGAGGAGTTAAATAGCGTACATTGGACACTTCATAGTGGTCAAATTTGAAGAAGTTGTTGGGGAATGCTAATTTGCATGTACGTTGATGAAATCAAAATCGACAAGACTTTACGTTTTGTTGAGGAACCTGTAGAAATTATGGATCGTGAGATTAAGAGTTTGAAACGTAGTAGAATACCACTTGTGAAAGTTCATTGGAATTCAAAGCGTGGTCCCGAGTTTACTTGGGAACGCAGAGACTATATGAAGTCTTAAGTTATCCTCCAGTTTATTATTTGTTGATCATTTTGTTAAAAACCAAACTTAGTTAATTTCGGGACGAGATTTCCCATATAGGAGGGGGATAACTATGACAAACTCGTAATTTGAAGCAGGTTAGTTTATACCTTTAGAAATGGCTAAGTGTCCATTTTGTATGTTTCTTGCGTGCTATGTGTTCTATATGTAAGTTGAAGTGGGTTACTTATGTGCATGATGTCATTTTAGAGGTAAATGATTATCTTATTTTGTGTGCATATGAGTTTGGTGTTAAGTATTCCATTTTGTTAGTGTATGGCCATTTGTGGTGATACTGGAAATGAAAGAGTGTTGCATGCAATGCTACGTAATTGTTGGATTATTAAGTGTTAAGTGTTTATGGGAATATAGCATTTTAGAAAATGAAATAAGTGAGTGAAATATAGAAGTTTGTAGAGCCAAACTTTTTAAATAAAAAGTGAGATGTGAAATGAAAAGTTATTTTTATAAAGCTTAGTAAGTAGCGGTTAAGTAAAGAGGTTTAACCAAACTAGCTTAGGTTTTTATAAAAACTTAAGGAAATAAAGTAAATTAATTAATTAATAATTTAATAAAAATATATATATAATATACAAATATTATATGGTGCGTCCGGTTTTGGGTTTAAAAGAAAAAAAATATTTTTTTTACTAAACTTATTTGAGTTGGGCTAGGACTTGTAGGATATAGATATAAAATCAAACTTGGCCTATTCTTTTCTTCCCCCTCCCTTTTTGCCGTACGATTTCAGCCTCCTAAAACCTTAAGAAGTTGATTTTCACTTGTGGATCCAAGAAACATTCAAGAGTTGTGGTTTAGGTGCTAATCATCAAGGTAAGTGTGTTCATCCTAGTTTAAATAATGCATTCATGTAACAAAATCAATGATGGATTCTAGGGTTTCATAAAATTCAGAATATTAATGATATTTAATGATGATAGAATGATTAGGGCTTGATTAGGGTCATGATCATGCAGTTGGTTAGGTTAGATTTGCGTTAAAAACTTGATTTAGGGTGAGCAGAATTTAGGGCTGTGTTCACGAGTGAATATCTCCATGATGGTAATAGGTTTTTGAGTGTTTCTGGACTCTAAACAGTAGCTCATTGAATGTACTTTCCAGAAAATCCAGCCTCGAAAGTTTTTAAGGTCGGGAAGTCATTCAAATGTTGGTTACACTAAAAGTTGTCAAAACAGTAAATACGGGTCAGATTTGGATCATGTTTAGGAGGGTAAAACCCTAACTTAAAATTCGAATTAAGCTTATCCCTTCTACAGTAGTTAAGTTCCATATGTCTATGGATAATCCTGTAAAAATTAGCCTCTGAAAGCATGTCTAAGTATGGTAGTTAGAGTGATACATTTTGGTGTGCAATCAGATCCGAATTAGAACAGTTTTGAAGTTTGATTTTATTTGAGGTAGTTATACATGTAAGTAATGCTTGGGAATCACAAGGTAGTTAATATACTCATAAATGAACATGGGTGATTTTTGGTATAATTTATGAAGGTCATTAAGTAAGGGTTTTGGGTACGTAAAGAGACACTAAAATTCAGCAATTCTGAGTTAATTGTAAGTAGCTAGTGTAAAGTGTTAATAATATGGTTAAGGTTGGGCATGGTGTTGGGGTGACCCATGATGGTTAACTAAACCCTTATACATCCATCATATGTGTGATACATAGACTAGAGCTTTTATCTTGGTCGCGTGTAACCGTGTTTATTTATTTGTATAGTTGCGTGTAAAGATTTGGAAGCTGCATTTGAGTATCCAGGTGAGTTCCATAGCCCCTCTTTTCTTATGATTTATTGGGGTGGAAATGATGCAAAGTGTTTGTAAATGTTTTGATTACTGTGATAATGTGTTTTCAAAGATGCATGGACTATACGTGACTATTGTATGTTGTGTGCTACATGTTTTGTGATGTGATATTGAGAATTATGAACTAAGTCAGGGGGGATCACCTGCGGGTATCCATGTCCTATTTAGTAGATGATACTGTGGCTTAGCGGGCAGGATGGTTACTTTGAGAGTACCAATAGCCGGGGCTAAGGGGGTAACCACAGGGACCTTGGTACGATTAAGACGTCTTATAAATTGTTACTGGGAAATCGTGTAATTGGATTGTATTGGATTGGATTGTATTGGATTGGTTGTGCATGCGAACCTGTATGATAGTTCATTTATTATCCTACAATGTTTTCTTTATTATCACAGTAATGTGCAGTTTGGATTTTATATCGTGTCTTAAACCTATGACTCTCACCAACTTTATGTTGACGTTTTTAAGCATCATTTTCAGGTGAGTATCGTGATGATAAGAAGGATGTTAGGAAGAGTGGCTAGAGAGACCCTAGGCATTGTTCGTGGAGTTGTCTTTTCTAGTCTTTTCATTTATGTCATTTGTTTTGCTTGATACTTGTTTGTTGGAGATTGTTAGTATTTGGATTATGTTGTTTCGTGTACGACATTACTTTTGTAATACAAGACTCCTTTATCTTGTGTTGGGTATTGTCATGACACATAGTGTCCATTTGATTATTTCCTTCATTTAGATTTATCTTTAGTAGACACCATTATGTTGTGATGATATCCATTCTCGTTACACCTCGCGTTTCCGCCTTGGCGGTGTGTGACATGCATAGTCTATACTCTAGATGTATTGTTTAATTCTCATCCTCCATAACTCAAACTCACCCGGTTTGAGCCTGGGAACTTTAGATGCAGCCATCATGTGTGCGGAATCTTGATCCATATTTTCTAGCAAATTTCTCAAAGCAACCTGCTCTGATAACACTTGTTGATCCCACTTGAATAGATCGAATTCCTTAAGCTTGTATAAGGATTAGTTATATAAGATAAATTCAACACAACTATAGTAGAAACTGTGTTTTAGTGTATTAAAGATTATGCGGAATCTAATTTTAAATATTAAGAAGAATTCTTAATGAGACAGTAAAACTAAGAACATATAATTCAACAAACAATAAGCTCCAATATTATTAATGAAATAATACGAATACTCTTAATAGTATTAGGGTTACAAAACCTTGAAGCTATGAACTATACGAATTTGTATATTTTTCTATGAATGACTCGTATAAAACTATATGCCCTAGAACCTCCTTTTATACACCAAGAGTTCTAAACGGCTTGCAATACTTTTCTAAGAATATCAAATCTTTTAAACAAATAAGTTATACATATCTTTTACACAAATAACTCATATAAATCACATAAGCAGTACTAACTAACTTAGCAGTATTAACTTCTTCACTAGCAGCATTAACTCTTTCAGCAGCATTAACTTTGTACTAACAGTGGTAACTTTTGTACTAGTAGTAGTAACTACTTAGCCGTTTTTCTTCTAAGTCTGCACTAATATGCACTAGAAGTAGTAACTTTACACTAGCAGTACTAACTATGACTGAGTAGTAGTAACTTTGTACTGGCAGTTGTAAGTTCACCAGCAGTCTTAAACACTTAGAATAATTTTCATTGAAATTCTACAGCAGCACTAACTTTGACTGAGCAACATTTTACATCAATAAGAGCAGCAGTAATACTAGCAGCATTAAGAAGGCTTTTAATCCCAACAGATTGTGTGTTGTGAAAGCGGGTCTGTACGCCAGAATGACTACAACACACAGAATTCCAGAATACAAATACTCCACCAAAGTCATCATTTTCATTAAGTAAGGTCCTGTATAAGATATAGGAAAAACCAATGCAACTCTATCTTCGGTATTCGACAGTTAGAAAACAAAAACAAAAATGAAAAATAGTACAGGAAGTCGATACGCCGTATCCCAAAACCAGGATACGCGGTATTGAGACCTGTAAAGAGTATCTGAGCTACATGTCAGATTACCAAATACGCCGTATCATATTCATGAATATGTCATATAGACAGATATGACAATAATGTTTAAATCCAGAAAAATAAAGGACTGTATAACGTCCAGACAATCAATACACCGTATCCATTGAGATTGGATACGCCGTATCGAAAGTTTGGGAAGACAGACTCGACAAAAATTAAAAAATAACATTCCGGGTTGTCTCCCAGCAAGTACTTTTATTTACAACAAAGTCTTTAAGTTAGACTTGTCTTCAGCTCTTTACTCCATTTCGTGCACCCTCATAATTTTATAATGGTTTTTCGCTCTTGAGTCTAAAATTATCATGCAAGTCACATAAGTAATAATAGACGTTTGCTGAACTTACTGTCAGGCTTCATTTAATCTACCTTTTAAAGGTGAACCAGAAAATGTTATATACATATCATCAAAAGAATAATCTGTCAAGTTTTAGATACATCATGATAGAAATAAAGTACAAATAGATAACATGTCCATAAAAAGGTAAACCCAGGAGTGTCAAGGGAAGAGAGATTAAGGATCGGGCTGGTCGTCAGTGTGCGAGGCTGCTGAGGTGCTGGCCCCATCGGTCCTCCGTCTGGTGCGTCTTTGGTATGGTATCTGATAATCACCATAACTCGTGTAGGTCATCCCACTCATATCCAGTAGCTGAGATAGACAACCAACCGTCCATGTATCGAACCTAGAAAAGTCTCTGCTCATCTCGTCTAAAGACTCCTCTCGTCCAAAACGGACAATCACTTGACACTCAACCACTAGCACCACGCTGAAATCCATGGACCTCTTCACCACTCTAATCCCAAGCCAAACCTATGTGCATGGTCCTAGGTCCAGTGATTATCTACCGAGTAGTGCTTAGAGCGCCTTATGGGTTGCTGGACAGCCTGAACACCCTCCTCTCTGACCCTCCTGTCAACCTAAAAACATATCCCCAGCAACATAACATACTACTGCCTCAACGGATCTCTGGTAGCAACCCCAGCCCAGGTGTCCTCCCCAGTCTATTCACAAACATAACGCAACCTCACCAAGAATCTTCCATGTCAAACAAACTAACCGAGCTCACCAAACTCAACATTGTTAATACCTTGGCGTTCAATCCCCGGAGTCCCTCTTCAGTAACTAACCCGAAGTGCTCAGCAAGGCGCCCATAAAATAACTGCCAAACATCCTAGTCCCACGCTTCCTCCAAGCATAGATAGTGAACAAATCCTGCCCCTCAGCTCTAGTATATACCATCCTCAGTCGATCAATCAATGCTTGCCTCTTCCCCTCTGTCATCCCCTCAAAGTCTAAAACATGAACCCGATTATCCTGTCTGCTAAATATCGTACCCAACCTCTCTTCGAAATCTCGAATGATCTCGTCAGTATACCCCTAGCCCTCAAATCTGAGCCACAAATGCCTCTGAGCTCTGGGTGGTAGTGGTGCCGTATCTGTAAAACTTAAACATAGTCAGTATAAATGATTTTAAATTTACCGACTGAAGGGTGAATACGGCGTATGGGAGATTTCAATACGCCGTATATAGGTTTATAAAATACCCCGTATCCAGAAGATACTCAATACGGAGTATTGAGGGTTTTAAGTTCAATACACTGTATAGGAAAATCCAATACGACGTATAATAAATACGGTGTATTAAGATGATATGGGTAAGACAAAGGGATCCATACAGAGTATATGGATAATTAATACGCCGTATGGGGTCTCAAGGTCTTAATGCTTCAAAAAGTCCAATACGCCGTATTCAAAGACTGAATATGTCATATTGGTTTTTACAAGTTTGGGTAAAAATGTCCAATACGCCGTATCCATTTTCTAGATACGCTGTATTGGATTTGCAGTTAAAAATCAAAAGGGTTTCTCCATTCTTACCCGTTTGACCAATTAATCGTCAAAACCTAAAACAGTCTATCCCTCTCATCCTATCCTTCTATGGGTGCATTGCAAAGGCTAAAGCTTATACTCGCAAAAACCCTAAACCCTAACCCTAAATCAAATAAAGAAAAATGAAAAAGGGGAAAAGGATGTTTACCTTATGATTAGAACAACAATATTGCAAAAATCAAACAATAGTAACGTGATCTCCTAAGATTTTTGAAAATTTTTGAGTTTCAGTGTGAAATAGTGAGTGAAAAAACTAATCCGGCGTATCAGTTGGGTTTTTATACCCAAAATCGATACGCCGTATTAGGTTTTATCCAATACGTCATATTGGAAGAAAACGTTGACTTAGTCAACTTTTGGTAAAAATCATACACTGTATCTAGCTTGGGAGACCTTTTTCTTGAATTAACAAAGTAAAGAAAACTCTGCAATTTCTTCGTGTAAATACCATCCTTATAAAACAGCTTGGGGTCGAAAGGAATGCCAAATGGTATATATAGATTTTTAATTATGAAAATTAATAGCATCCCTTCGTAAAAATGCCTTTGAATCACGACTTTGATCATTATGATAGCATTTTTTTATGTTTAAAGGTTCACTATGTATGTCATGATTCGTCTCAAAATCCTTATCGAATCCATGGGATTAGGTATCAACATTAGCATCAATACCATTTTTCGATTGTTCAATAACAATATCACCCGAAGATACATTGACTCTGATGCTATCATTTTCCAAATCCGTTTTCAAATTATCGACAGGAATTAATTTAGAAGAATACAAATTTTTGTCATACATGAAAGTGTAATCTTCATCGTCAGATTCATCAAATGATATTCTAAAGTCAATTTCATTGTCATCAAGAGGACTTACCATAGGTTCGAACGAGATCTTGTGGTCAGTTGCCAAGGCATCATCAAAGACAATAGCTGGGAAATTTGTTTCAAAATCATTAAAGTAGCCAATATTTTCATGATACATGCCCTTTCTGTATGTAGCAGTTTCCCAATTAAACATCTGACCACGCCTACGAGCTTTTTCAGCTTCAAGCTTGATATATGCTTCCATGGTGAGATTTGCATCATCCATTTCAACGTAACTAAATATACTAGACAAAAACAAAAAACAAATGCAGAGAAACAAAACAACAAGTAAGCACACGAAAACAAATAAAACACAGAAAATTAAACTATTCTAGATTACTCTAAACCTAAACTAAAACACTAATAAAACAAAAATTAAAACAATAATAAAATAAAATTTAACAACTTCACACCCCGGTAGCGGCGCCAAAAACTTGATTTGTCGTTGTGTGTAGGTATTATTTATTATCAAGTTTTACATTTATATTTTGCCGACTTTACCTAAAAACAACACTAACGGGCAGTGTACCCGATCAGTAGTAGCTTCATTGGTAAGTAGGGTGTCGATCACTAAGAGCGAGACTGTTAATTCCTAAGTCTACCAGTATTTTAGTTATCTATGTCAGTTCTAATCTAAGTTAATTCTAAGTTAAACCTATGTTAAACCTAATTCTCACGAATAGTTGAGGTTTTTAGTCTGAGAGACTGGCACGAGTGTTGGTGGTAACTTAAATATACTTTAGTCACGATAACACACGCAAGAAG
>BQNB010156244.1:0-15290 GCA_026074375.1 Tanacetum coccineum | reverse complement strand
TATATATATATAAATAAATATATCTAAAAAGGGGAAGTACGCCGCACTTCTATGAAGTGTGCCGCACTCCTATGAAATGTGCCGCACTTTGTGGCGGTTTCATATAAAAACTTATAAAACAAGATTTCACTCTTTATAAAAACTCGCATGCCTAAAAGAAACCGTTGAGTTTTGCATAAAAATAAAAGAAAAGATTCAAACCATCAATCCATCAAGACTTTAATCATGCCTAGGCTATGTTAATTTCATCCTTTAACTTGTTTCTTGTCAATTTATTCAGTTTCTTGTTCATTAGGGTTGTTTACAATTAAATTAAGGGAAATTGAAATTCTTGCCTATTATTTATAATTAACCCATAGAATTATGCTATTTAAGAGTTGTTAATCAAATGCATGTTGAAATTGTTATAAATCTGAAAAGTACTGTTCATAAGTATGAATTTGTTTTAAAAATTAATTGTTGAAAATCATAAGGAATTTCGAAATTGTTTTATCCAGCCTAGAAAGTATGTCGGTTTTAATAGAAAACTGTCGCACTTAGCCATTTTTCCAGGAAGTACGCCGCACTTATAAGACTAGAAGCTCACAGAACCTTTAAAAACCTATCGAAAACCCATCCATTGATGCTAATTGTTTTCTAACATCACTATATACTTTATTGTGAATTATTTTTTATATGTAGACTATGGGAACACACGATGATGAAGTCGGATCATCAAGACCCAAACGCTCTAGACAATATAAAATAGTGAAGGAGGTATTGCTCCCACAAGTTCATCATGAATTTTTGGAATGGGAAGGTTGCAACAGAGATGCGAAGTCAACGTATAACTCGCCGTGTGTCATGAATTGGGATATATTAAATAGAATGGGGTGTGGTGAAGAAATCGATGGAATGTTAAGGATAAATTTATGTGAGGCTGGGACTAATGAAGAAATATTCACTTCTGTAGCGTGGATTAGAGCTTTTACCATTAATGAACCAATTTATTCAGAGCTTTGCTACGAGTTCTATTCAACCTATGAATTTGATGAAGTTTGTACGGATGATGAGTTGAAAACCAAGAAGATTATCAAGTTTAGACTTGGTGGTCGTGCTCATAGTTTGACCTTGCAAGAATTTGCTTAAAGATTGGGACTATATCATGCTGATGAGCTTGATGAGGAAGGTTTTGATGTGTATTTTCAAAGAGGTTTGTGTAGTGATGAGCATTTTAACGCTCAAGAGTATTGGTTGAGCATCAGTCGAGAGGAAAACTTGAGTTTATCTAGGAGTCACGCTTCTACTATTCGGAACCCAGTTTTGAGGGTGTTACACAAAATGATCACTTATGTCTTGTGTCAGAGGACAACTGGATATGAAAAAATACAGAAAAATGATTTGTGGTTATTAAGTATGTTTGATGCTAGACACCAAAACGTATTGCCGAAGTTTCTTGGTTGATTGCAAGATGGATGAAGAGAAAAGGAGCTGGTAATCAGAGAGAAAGTATGATTTGTTGCGGACGGTTTATCATGAAGATTGCTAGGAAGGCAAGAGTGTTAAGTGATGAGGTGATAAGGACTTTGAGTGCTCAGATGTATTGTAAAGGGATATGGATCTACGTGACACTAGAGAGTTGATCAACTCTTAGGGTAGGCTGATTCCTGAGGCTCCACAGTACCTAGAGTTGCTATCCCGAGACCCCAAAGAGCATCGATGCAGGACTTGTACAAGAGAATGGGTAGTATGGAGATACACAAGGGAGCGATTGAGAGAATCCCTTATAGGCAGTCTTATCACTGGGATAGATATGTTGGGGTATTCAAGCACATAGCTGGGGTATACAGTGTTCCACTACAGGGAGCTTACAACCCACCTGGTTATGATCAGCAGCAGTATGACCAGTATTATTAGCAGTACCCACCACAGCAACAGCAGCGGCGGCCGAATAATGATGATGAGCAGTGTTAAGATGACACAAGTTGGTTGCGTGACCGCATGTTTTGGGTCACGTATGTTTTTAAAACAATTTCCCTAAAAACAAAATTAATATTATTATTACTACTATGGTGTGTAAGATGCCTCTGTTGGCATTCAAAACAATATTATTGTACTTTTCTACTATTAATTAATTAGGTATATTATTATTTGTGTGTGCTATGCAGTATTTATTTTTGTAAATAGGAAAAGAAAAAAAGGAAGAGTGCATGACGAATATGAAGCAAAGATTCAAGAAATCCATCATAAATTGGGAAGTATTATTTCGCTTTCTCATTTTATCTTTCTCTATAATATTTCACATTAGGGATAATGCTCATATTAAGTAGGGGGGATAAATTGGAAAAGTAAAACACTTATCTTAAAAGAAAACTTTTGAAAAATAACATTTTAGTGATCACATACACGCAATCTGACTCTGGATTGATAACATTACTAGCATATTTATACCACCCAGAAAAATTATAAGGATTAGATCTTAAGAATTTAGGTATCCATCTTTAATACCTAAGATAATTTTATCTTTAGCTTTCTCGAGTTAAGGTTTGAATGCAATTGCAAGTATCTCATTCTTCGTTACGGCTGTGTATTTGTAGTTTGTCGCCTTTTCTGAAGCATTGGTATCGATTTAAAATTATATGAGTGTGCCGGTGATTTGTTAATTCTAGAACTTGTGCTTGAAATCTTTACGAGACCGCAGTAGGAATATGTTCGCGTGTTATAAACATTTTACTGATTAATATAATATATAATAATTTTGTTCAAAAAGCTTTTTAATTAAATTATCTGAAATTTTATCCGTACGAATTAAAGAGCGTAAATATTGGTATCGCTATTATAATGAAGTGCGAAGGTTGCAAACTTCTAAGTTCGTTTAAAGTAGTGTGTTTATCCTAAGTATGGGAGGAAAGTAAGTTCCCCTAAGATTGTAAAGTGAAATAAGGCAAAAATAACCAAAGTTCCTAGAAAAAAAAAGTGATTAAGTGAAGGAATTTGTTCTGTTACATTACCGGATAAGGGGGATTATGATTTATATAAACCTTTTTGCAACAAATATAAATAATATAACTAAATAAATTACCTCTTTTGATGTTTATGTTTGGTGTTTACGCCATGTCGGTGAAGTTTAGTTTCCTATTCAAGCCTATGGTAATTTGAACATTTCATGGACTTGCTGTATGATGACTTCCGTTACCTGACTTATTTCACTAAATTGAGCGAGTATAAAATAATCTACCTATAAACATTCGTGGAGTTGCTTTGTCGTGTATCTATGTTGTGATCATAATATGTTTTGTATATAACAAAAATGCTTTTCCGCTTTGATTGCTTAGAGCATGCATGAAAGCTAAGTATGGGGGAATTTGATAACGCTTTAAATATACATAAAACATCCCTCGAAAATATGTGAAATATATATATATATTAACGCATGAAATATTGCATATTTGGTTGTTTGTTGGTATAATAATTGTTTCAGGACCAAGAATGACAAAAAGGAGTAAAAGTGCAAAGATATTCCGTTAAATACACTAACGGTCGTCAAGAGAAGCATCTAGAAGAGAAGAGTTAATGAAAAAGAGCCAAAGTGCGACGCACTTCTATGAAGTGTGGCGTACTTCAAAGCGGGTTAATGCAATTTAATTAAATGACCAAGTAGCACAATTTTATTTGTGTGGCGCACTTCTCTTGCAGTTGCTCCAAAATTATAATGATTGCAATAATTAGGCAACCCTTAATTTGCTCCATTCCTACAACTGATGTCCCAACCTCAAGTATAAATAGAGCACGAATTTTGGAGATTTTTCAATCCATTCTTCATAATCTTCTCTCAAAACACCTCTAAGCTACTTAGGGAATTTCTTAGCAAGTTGGACGAAGTTCTTTGGGAAAGATTAAAGTATTCTTTGAATCTTCATCATTTCCAGGTTATAATCCAACCGGGAGAAGATATTCAGGCCAAAGGTGGTGGAGGAGTAGTATTACTAGTTGAAATTCCGGTTATACTAGTGTTTGGATCAAGGAAGTTCTTGTAATAAACCATACCATTCACTTTTGGAATCGGTATAAACATGTTTATCCTTTATAATATAATGTTTTCCGAATCTACGATGCTTGTTATGTGTTTGATTGCTATGAATATGGAGTAGTCATTTATATTTATTTGGGCTAATATGGATAATGATATGAACAAGCCTTAATATTTTGCTTATGAATATGATGATGATGAATTTAATGTTTAATTATCCGGATACTTGTTCTATGTTTGATTATGCATACTTAATGGATATAGGGCGAAAGATTCCACCAATATGTTTACATTTCACATTGTTTGTCGATGGCAATTCGATATTAGTCTTGTGAGAATTGACTAGTAATATGTTTATCAAACCGGATATGAAAATGTTTAACACTTGGTAATATGTCTAACGAACTTGATTAAGGGATTTTATCATCACCACTTTTATAATTGAATCAATTTTAATGCATTATATATATTGAAGATTAAAGGCCGAAAGGATTCTCTAATATATGAAATAGATGATTGTTTGAATGATTACACATCTATTCATACTTTTATGCTTAAATTCATGATTGCTTGATTATATGCTTGTTCATCATCATTGTTCTTAGTACAAATAAATATCATTTCAAATCTTGAAATATCTTGAATTAAACCTTTATCTTTAGATTGTGACAGTCTATAAGATAACCTTTTCGTAAAACATCCCGACTCTACTTAGAATTACCAATCCCATGGAACGACCTGGTCTTACCTAAAAAGATTGTACTACATACATGGGTTATACTTTGACCTGTGTGTTTCCATCTAATAACAGGTAATCTCAGTCTTATAAATTTAAAGCTTTCGAAACACATCACTAGGCAAGAAAGACACATTAACTCGACTTTCATCATTAATGAAAAAAAAATTATGTGCTATTTTAAAAAAAAAATGGTCAGATTTAGCACATATTATAATCAAATAAGCTCTATAATCACTCATTTCTATCTCCCTTCTCCCCACTTGAGATGTACAATTCCCTCATTGTTTAAATGTAAACTTGTATAAAAAGGTGAGATAGAAATGCACGGGTTTATAAATGTTACCTGTTTACATACATCAAACGAATATGTCAAGACTTCGCCAGTTGGACGAGGCAGAAATACTACCACTATAATAAATGACACATAAGCTTATTTATAATTACGATCATCGATAAATGAACTAATAAACACTTTCTTGTATGCTCTTTTTTTCTAACAATACAAACACATATATACACGAGCATCCCCTCACTTGAGATGAACTATCTTCTAAACTCGACTTTCTTCAAATACCCTCTGTCCTAACCTTGACTTTCACCAGTGAAACCAAAATAAACCAGCCTTTCCTCGACGATGGACTAAAGAAACTACAAGGTAGGCTAGGTGTAAGGTGTAACAAACAGATACATATTGGGTGAACAAAAGCTTCATCTAAGTCAACTGGGATAGGCTATTCAGTGATTGTTCCATCCAGTACTCTCCTATTTCAGATGTCCCATAATACTAATTGAGGCTAAGAAAAGATAGGTTTAGCATGTTGTACTAGGGGTATTATGTACTAATGGTGAGTACAACAAAGGGTTTAACATGGGGATTGACTAATTAGTGTAAAAAGTCAATATACACAAAACATATAGGCTATTTGGGCTAATCCTAAAATTTGCCTTTTATCCAAGCTACATCGATTACACTAAGTTCTAAAGATATACCAAGCCAAGTTATACCAAGCCAAGTTCTAAAGTCTACTACAGCCACCGGCACACTCAGTTTTATGGAATTATGTATAAGGGAAAACGGAAAGGCATATCCTCATACATGTAATTATAAGGGGTATGTGTGCTCAGTAAAGTCTTAACTAGTTAAGTAAGGAAAAACATGTCAAAATTTTAGTAATGAAGCATTTTTCACTAAAAACTAGAAAAATAAAGGCAAGTATAAATGGGAGTCTATTTCTAATCTATTCCCCCCACTTGAGTCAAGCTTAAGCATATAAATATAAAATAGGAAGGGTTAGAAATGGAACAGAAGTACTCCCCTGGGTTTGTTCGGTATGATAAAGAGATAACATGCTTTAAGCCATGCTCTAAGTATGCTTCATCGAGCAATATCCACAATCACTGGTAACTCAACATCATCATCAGTGTGGCATTCATCAAATCTAGAATTGAAATGCTTCCTCGTAGACAAACGTCATCCAAGCATCACTCTACGTGCTTTAACCTGTATAGCTGCAAGAAAATTAATACCAAAGAGCATAAATCCGGATAAAAGGAAGATACAACAAAATATACAAAATAATGATACAAAATACAATCTTAACTTACTTTCGTAGGAATCAGGGTTGCATTTAGCGTATGCAAAAAGCCTTTTAAACCACTCGGTGGCCCGAGTAGACGAGTGAAGTCTCGTGAGGGTGTCCAGGGAACACACCCACAAAGTTCATTTACTAAATATACCCGGTTTTGTTAAATTTCAAATCATTTCGAAAAATAATTTTGTTTCCAAAAGAGAACTACGGCGTAGTCCATAGGTGGAACTACGCCATAATTATGTGCGTCATAAAATTTTTAAAATAGACCAGGCCAACTACGCGTAGCCCAGGAGTGGAACTACACCATAGTTACATCAATTGCACCGTAGTTGTAGTAACTACGCCATAGTTGCTGCAACTAGCAACTACCTTACCTACATAATAACTAGCCAAACTGATCATGAGCATCCATCATTTGGTTGTAGGAACCTGCAAACAAATTGGGAACTACACAAAACCAACTAAAGCATAAATGAAATAAACAGAAACTAAAAAGATAGGCATGGGGTGCCTCCCACGAAGCGCTTGTTTTTGTTCGAGTCACAAGCTTAACTCCACCCTTATTTACTGAGTAATAAGGTGGTCATCCCCTCACTCGAAGTCATGTGTGGGTGAAAGTAGCGATAAATACCATAATGGTGTAAGTATACTATGGGAAGGACGTATGAGGTTAAGAGTTTATACCTGTGGGGAATTTTGAATTCCATCTTTACCTCATTAGAAATGGATGATGGAGTGATTTGTTGCACAAAAGTTGACTGATCTTTGGGCTCCATAAAAACTAAGGAAGGGTCTTTAGCAAGACTCAATTGTAAAGCATCTTTAGTCTTTAAATGATTAGTATCTTGGTCTTCATTCATTTCAACATCCTCCATAGGAGCTTCCTCTTTTTCTTTATCCTGTATACAAGCACTAGCAAATTCATTAGTAACAGGAAAAGTTGGAAAGTTAGGAAGATTACCACTTTCATTGTCTGTATCCCCGACTGTTTCTTCATCACACCTATTTGGAACTTCTTCATGTTCCATACTTCTAAGTTTTTCACCTCCTATTCTGAACAAGTCATCCAGGATCTCATCAAGGCTGGAATCCTTCTTATCTAAAGGAGGGTTAGGCGTTTGTCGTGATTGATAAAAAAATTTAGGTGTAAAACCATGAGTGGTATCCTGCATATCACTTTTCATTAAACATTGCATAGCCATTCATTTTCAACATTTTAGGATATGGAATTAAATTTGATATAATGTTGAGGAGGTTGAAAACATAGGGGTAAAGGAGGTAGCCTACAATACTCCTCTTCATCCTCATCCTCCTCATCAGAATCATGATATACCAAATTTCTATACTTCACACGAGAGACCTTAGAACAAGCAATTCTATTCCTAGAGGTGCAACTCATCTCCAAATCGCTATGCCTTCCTTGGTACATAAAATATTCATTTAAAGTTATATTATCGATATCGGGCTCCATCTTAAACTAAAATACTAGAAATCCTAAAACCTCAAAATAAAAATCTAGTTATAGCTCCCTGGCAATGGCGCCAAAACCTTGATGCGTATTTTATTTTAATAGATCAGGTTTTAAATTTATAAACTGCAAACTAGCTACGATCTATATACACATTAACAAGTAGTGTACCCGGTCGCTTTTAGTGTACTTAAGGTAAGTCTGAGGTCGACCCAAAGAGCTATGTGTAAGGTTTAAAATGAGGCTGCCTACTATTAAACTAGAAAGCAATTAAATTATCGCGTTTGGATTGAGAGAATGAAAACTTAGATGCAACAGTTGAATTAAAATAAAAGGGAAGAAGAACATGTAAAACTAGTTATATCTTAATTAATAAAGTGATTCAATTACTTAATCTGATTGGGAAAGCTAGGATTGAATAGTCATCATATCCACTGGTCATATTAACCGAGATTTTGGCCCACTGATCATGGTAAGCGAGCATCATATTTGGCATCCTTATGATCAAAGTATTATTACCAAAAAAATAACCAGAATTAACAAGAATTAAATGAATCACAAAGATAATTAATTTATAATAGAGATAACACAAGAAAAGCTTCGCCGAAAACCGTATTCATACAATCAAATCATAATCAGTTAATGAAAGTGATGAAAAACATGATAATCGAACCAAACTAATACAGTGATGATGATGTCTTTGTAACATTTCTGATTTTCACGTATTGTACGACTCTTTAATGTCAACAATTTACTTTAGCCCGATACGCGTTTACTTTTAATTTTGATGTTTAAGCTAAATCGCGTAGACTAAAAAGAAATCATTTTACGTGAATGGTCACCAAATAAATTAAGGTTTATGTCCAGTAAGTGTCTAGTAATTATTTAGGTAATAATTATCAAACTTGCTCAGTTTTATTTTTATTGGTCACGTAAATGACTTACGTTTCGCAATAAAAATAAACTTAGACGCACCACGGAAATACCTAGACTTAAACCGGTACACATTTAAAATATCTAAGCACAAGATTTAATCAAAAATCTTGTGCTAGTGTCTCAAAACCCACGAATGTGGCCAATAGAGCCAAACAAATCGTCCTAGGTGATTATCAATGATCACAAAATCTCTTAAATCTACTAGAAAGTCTTAGGAAAAGCATGTACCTCCCTTAACTCATTAAAGCTAGTCACATCTTGTCTCTATAAGATATTGGCAAATATCTAGCCACTTGGTTCTTTTCTTTGTGTTGTGTGTGTAGTGATTATTGACTAGGAAGAACCCACGATATGCAAACTTGCATATCTAGACAAATTTTGAACAACACTCAACTAATTAAAGTTCTTGTCCCTTGATGGGATGGTTTAAGATCAAGTTGAGCAAACTAGAAACTCTAAAGTAGTACTAGGGCACGTTCGAATAGTTTGTGTGACTAGAAGACTTGACTAGCTCACACTCTCTATAAATAAGACTTGCTAGTCACTAGTGATGAGTTCCAAGAACTTATCAAACACTCTCAAGAAACCACACAACCCATTTGGCTTATATTTCACTCGTCACTTCCCAAAACCAAACCACACTCGAACCCCTTTTTGCATTTCTTAAGTCCAAGTGACCCTAGGAGGCATTTACATGAGCTAAGGAACGGGTTATAAGCTTTGAAGCTTTTAATATTACACGTTTGGGTGTAAGAAGAAACGGACACAAAGCTAGGACCCTTTTGTAAGTCGTAACTCGCACTCGTGTTGATTTCTTACTCGTATAAATGTCGATTTTATTGCAAGTTTGCTTATTGATCGAGTTTATAACTCAAGGGTACGTGAAACACGCGTGGTTCGACCCATGCATGGTTCACGCACGCATATATGTTATCATTTGAAATCGTGTGTGGTGCTAGGATTCATAAAACATGAATATACACGTGAACTTTAATGTTTAACGCAAAGCCGTTACTTTCACTTGATATACTTTTGGCATCAATCAGATTTCCTTGTATTGTTAAGGTGAGTTCATAGCCTCGCATTTGAATCTTTTGAATGTTTTATAAACCCGCGAGGGGGATACATGCTCAATTATTTTTAATATACACAAGTACTTAAAACCGATATTGTGAGTTCATAGCCTCGCATTTTAAATCTTTTGAATACTTTATAAACCCGCGGGGGGGGATACATGCTTAATTGTTTTTAATATACACAAGTACTTAAAACCAATATTGTAAGATTTCATAGCCTCGCCTTTACTTATTTACATGTTTTATAAACCCGCGAGGGGGATACATGCTTGTTTTATACAGACTAAACACAAGTGATTTTGATATATGATATGGTTCCATCATTGTGAATAGTCCCATCTTTATATGTTTTCTAAATCTCGTGGGGGATTCATGCTATAAACTATCAATACAAGTGTTTTTCCAACTATATGTTATCCTGATATATTATTGCCTAAGTTACCTCTATTTTTCCATAAGACATCCTAGTATCTCTTTGGGTAATAGCTCCCAGTATCTCTTTGGGTAGTAGCTCCCAGTATCTCTTTGGGTAGTAGCTCCTAGTATGTCTTCGGATAGAGGCTCCCGGTTCTATTAAAATATGTGATTCATGAGCTTAGGGCAATAATACTGTTTTCCATGATAATACTATTTTCCATAATAATTGTACTCATTGCAATTATTACACTTATAGGTGTATAACAACGTAACCCACTATTGAACTTGTACTCAACTATTATAACTGAAAACCTATGAATTTCACTCAACCTTTGTGTTGACCCTTTTAGCATGTTTATCTCAGGTAATTGAGCAACCTATGGCACGGAGTGGCACGGACTTGAAGATGGCTAAACTGTTATCATTCAAACTTTATGTTTCTAGATTTTGGGACCTCCTTTGTAAAACTCTGATATGATATTGAATGATAACTAAATTTTCCAAAACGTCTCTTTTGAGTCGTTTTCTATGATTATGTCTGTTGATCCATGAAGTAATACCCCAGATTAGCTTTCGCTAATATATGTCAAAAACGGGGGTGTTACAGTGAAGCATGGGAAATAGGCTGTTCAATGACATAACAATTTCTTTTTTAACTCTCAAGACTAACTTAAGTTGACGAAACCCGTCATTTAAATTGTTTCCAAAAATTTCAAACATCGACCTGAAAGCCGAATGGTTTATGTTTTATACAGGTAGTGCCATTTACAAAACATAGTAAAGTTCAAGAATTAGTATTTTTGATAATACTCTTTGAAGAAAATTAACTACCCATGTTTGATCAAATAAACAATTAATTTTCTAAAGATTAAGATCCTACTTGACGTACTACCACCACATCAGTTGATCTGCTAGTAATGGTGTACTCAAAAGGTAATTGACGATCAATAATTGCCACCGGTGCAATTCCTAGAACTATATCGGACTTACTTTATTACAATAATATTCTAGTAAGCATATTTTATCCCATCTTATGCCTCGATCTAAGGTCTCACCAATAAACCGATTAAGTCGTCCAATCAAAAACTGTGATTATGTAACACTAACGTCTTACGAAAAATGTACAAACACATTGGGATTACGATCTACATACGTCTCACGCATAGTAAAAAGCATCTACAAGTGTTTTTACGAATTGGATGACAATAACTTATTTAAAAAGGGTATTTTATTTGTCATGACAAATATGTACGAAGAAGCATGCATACATCTTCGTATCATATATTTTAATAAAAACTTTACTCAATTAAGTTATTTATTACGGTATCACATATTTTCTATACATCTAATGTATAAATAGTGTTACCTTTTTTAAATTGACGATTCAACGTGTTTCCAAATATAAAGAATTATGTTTTATCGCGGGAAAGATTAAAAGAATGGTCAAAAAAACGTGTACAAAGAGGCATGCAAAACAAACTTTGTAGCGCTAATTTAAAAAAAAAACTTTAACAATGACACTGTAGTGATATGCCATGGTTCACGGTAACTCCAATCGAACGCACAAAGAAGCAGAGAATCAGGTAAGCGCGAAGCGTATTAAAAACCTGAAATCTTTAGGAAAGTCCTCCTTAAACTTCTCTTATAGTTTGTTCTAGTGGATGAGCTGTACTTCCCATGAGTCTATAGCGTCCAGTTTTAACCATTCAAAATAAAACTTTAATTTTGGAAAACACATTATGAACTATAAATAGTCCATAATAAATCTGATTTCATAATAATTAGTCATGTTTATATTTATTTTCGAAAAACCCTTTTTATTTTCTCACAAGTCCAATACTTAAAATAAAAAACAATATAAACATAAAACTAACTCATATAACAATTATTTAAATAACAACACTTGACAATTAAGTCATGCAGATATTCATAATGATCCTAATTATCTAATAATTAAAACATGTATGTATCCATATAAGGCTCTTTCATCCTATAAACTCCGGCCACATTCATCGATGTAATCGATTGCGTAAGCCTTATACAAATACATACCACATAGCACATAAATTAACTTTTAGGCCCCATTAAGACATTGCCAAGGTCTTCCCTAGCTTTTAAAGTCGTGGATCGAAACCACATATATTTAATGTCTATGTTTTAATTCTTGATCATCATATTGGCATAAAAATTCATTAACAATTAACAAGATTAATATCATATCACTCCATGATAAATTGCATGTATTTATCATGGATGCCGAATTAACAATTAATTTAAACATAAAAACCGATCAATTTACAATTAAACACATCAAGTTTTATTTTATAAAATTGCATACAACCTAGAATTCGTCTAATTAATTTTATAACCAATAAAAATTGAATCTTGATGCACAAAGATCGAATCTTGATGCATAAAACGCCCAAAGGGCTTAAAAAATCAATCAAGAACCCTAATTTTGTCCAATTTTATTCTTATAATTACAAATTCATATACGATGGCTTGTGATGCCACTGTTGGAATTTTACATCTATTTAACCAATTAAACATATCACGAGTACGCAGCGGAAAAATCAAAGACGTATAGAACTTTTAATTAACAAGGGATTGAAGATATGTATCTTTTAGAAAGAAACGTTACACTGATTTTAGCAATAAACGTTACACCGTCTTCAATATACGCGTGTGTATAACACACTCAAAACCACCAAGGATCAAAAGAATAATCCCTCTAAGTTTACACACACAATACGTTCTTAGCAAACAACGTGTATGCTAGTACTAGTAGTGTTTAACCAAACGATCACCGTAGATTGACTATCAACTAAACTAAGTAACCCTTCGTGTTCATGAGGGTCGAATCACAACCAAACGAAAAACCCTTTGTGGGTTTGCTGCCGATTGAACAGGAAGGGAAAAGAAAAACTGAAAACCTTAAAAGGTTTTGGTTTGGTCGACTAGGAGAAAAAGCAAGAGAGATTAGTGATTTTAGGGATTAAAGTTATGAGCTCTCAAGGACCCTAAGACCTCATTATATACTTCTCTAAATTTGGCTTGCGAGCAAAGTCCCCCACCACCTTATGAGGAGGTGGTTCGACCGACTATATGGAAAGAGGGGAAAAACAAACTTTCCTTTTTCCCGGTTTTGCATATTAGTCCTTTAACTATTAACAACTAATATTTATTCTCGTTAAAATTTTAACGATCGTTTGTTAAATCACTAATTGATATATTACATTAATATATTAAATACGTTGTTCTACATATTAACGTGTGCGTCCTCTTAGGCTCGAATAAATTCCCGGACATATATAATTTATATTTGTTCATAATCCAACAGTATGTATAGTTCTTCCATTGATTCGTATGAATAATACACTTTAACTTCTATTCACTATGTTGTATCTACTTTGTATATACTATTATCAACACGGCCGGATTTAAGCATATGTAGGGTGATCAACCGCACATGGCTTTTATTTTTTTGGGGCCTTCGATTTTTAATTTTTTTTGTAGGTATAAACTCATTTTTGAATGATAACTTTTGAAGTTTATAATGAAAAGAAAAAGAGCTTAGGTTTGTACTTTGATATTGGAAATTGAGTTTAATATTTTTGTGAGGAAGACAAAGCGAGAGACGTAAGAAAGTATATGGGCTCATAAGCGTTGGTAATTTTAGAGCTCACGGCTCAAACCATATACCCAACCAAACCCATACAAAATTTGATTCAATCCATACACTTCTATGTACACCTATTCTAAGATATACTAAGGCATTTGCAAGCATTGAATCACCATTTCCAAGTATTTCTCAAGTAAAAGGAAGTTAGGGTTTCTATTAAGGAAAGCTAGGGTTTATTAGTGCAAGCTTGGTTTTTGTGGCTAAACAAGGGTTTAGTACTTGTACATCATCATCATCATACCTCATAAGGTCCATTTAAACTCTTTATGTTTTTATAATTATCATTTTTATGCACATGATTATTGTATTTAGCTTAAATCACCATTTAGGTTTTATTCATGAAAATAAAGTTTATACTTGAAATGATCATTTTACACACTTACATACATGTGGTGTTATTACTTACATCATGTTAGAAAGAATGAGAAAATATTGTATCAAGTTACTTTGGTGTAAAAACATGATCATGGATTAATTAGGGTTTTTAATGGTTTCATAATATGTTTCAACTTAAAGAAATACCTAAGACATGTTAATATTGATTATGGACTTTTAATCATGCTAATAGAACACTAAAATAAAGTCATATGGAAAGAAATATACTTGTACACACTTGGTTATGTATAAAAATGATTATTGACAAAACTAGTAAATTAAGGTTACTTAAGTAATGTTATGGTTTTAAAGTAGATTAATGGATTTGTTAACATGAGTAACTTGGACACATGAGGACTACTATGGACAATAGACACTTAATATATGTATGATTTATAATATATATGATATATGAGACTTGTGATAAAATACAAAAGTAGTAAAATATAAAGAAAAGGTTACAAATGGAGCCAACAAACTTAAGCAAACATTCTGTCCAAAAGTCGAGTTTTTACATATTCATTTTATATTTTTATAAGATAATAAATTTCACGACGATTCCGAAAAGGTAAGAAACTTGTTAAACGGATTAATAACGAAAAAGTTACGTTAAAAACAAGTTATACGTTAATAAACGAAGTCGTAAGTAAATTTTTATAAAAACATTTTTATAAAAATTACAAACAGCAAGGGCTAATATTTTTAATAAATAATACACATTTTTAGGATTCCAAAATGATAAGAATCGTAATTTTTCAATTAATAACGAACAAGTTATGAATTTCGCGAGTTTACGACAAATAATACTTTTATAAAACTATTTTTATAAAAGTTACTATTCATGACAGAAAGTTATATTTTTGTAAACCTCATAAATTGATAGGATTTTCAATAACGAGAACGTCCTCGAAAGAATCTGTAGAATACAATTAATCTTATGAATCAACCAAGAACAAGAAGTGAGATGTGGGTTGGATTGTTAGAGAAACTTGGATG
>BQNB010156243.1:0-15290 GCA_026074375.1 Tanacetum coccineum | reverse complement strand
GTCATTGTCATCTTATGATCGAGACGTCTGTCTATATGTTCAAGTTTTTGTCATGGAACGGTCGGGGGAAAGTTACTAGCAATCGCACCTTATTTGTTGGCTTTAATCTATTTGTTTTGTATATTTTATTTAACAACCATTTACTTCCCTTTCCTAGGAATTAGCCTTAAGATCTACTCGAGCGAGGATGTGTACGAGCATGCATGTCTATTCCGTCGTTACGGCCATGTATGCATGTCTCAGCTGCCTTGTTTGACGACGACCTTTGGTGAAAACTAGAAGACCCAATACCCTATATCGTTCCTCAAATCCTAACCGCTGGTTAAACACGAACGGGGATGTGATCGAATCATACATGTCTATTCCGTCGTTACAACCATGTATGTATGGTTCAGCTGCCTTGTTAGTGTGGTACTTTTGGTAAAAGACTGTTGAATGATCAAACCCAAACCTTTGAATAAATACCCAATTTACCTTTTGACTTGTTCGTCTTTAGCTTTAGCGGTGGAGATGTGTATCCTTGCCAAGCTTATGATACGAAACTAATCACGATCGAGCAATTGAGCGTACTACTTAAATGTTGCACCCTAGATTAGTTGAGTGATTTGAGTGTTTCCATTTCCATATTTCATGAGGAGCTTGGTCATGTACAAGTGATTAGAACAAAACGATGCTTAAAATAGAAAAATCCTTAACTTCGGTGGGGACATATTTTCATAAACTGAACTTTTTTCTAAAGTCTACTTGAGGACAAGTAGGATTCAAGTGGGGGGATATTTGATAACATCAAATAACGTCACTTTACTATATCATTTATCCCATCTATTTTGCCCACTTTTATATAATTATTGCATTATTTGGTACTTAGTTGCTTTAAAGTTGATAAATGTAGTAATTCAAGAGTGTTTTGTGGAGACATGCTAAAAGGCGCACAATTTAGAGCTAAAATGAAGACATTTGAAGATTTTTGAAAATCCACCAATACGCCGTATCCGTCTAAGAAGATACGGCGTATCAGCGCCAAGCTTTACAAGAAAACGCGTTTGACCAATTCTCAATACGATGTATCCATGCCTTCTTCATACGCCGTATCCTTGAAGATAATTATTCGAAGATACAGTAGATCAAGTAAATTGGGAAAGATATCAAAGATTTATTACGAACGTAGCACGCACTCCAAGGAATCCAGCACAATACGCCGTATCGACCTATCTGGATATGGCGTATCGAGAGTTTTTCAGCAACTATAAATAGAAGACTCAAAAACGAGTTTTTAGTGTGCAATATCATATTTTTTATATAGTATACATCTGAAGTCTAATTTCTCAAACCAAAAGGAGCAGCCAAGGGCGAGCACCATTCCCAATTCCATAGAAGATATCGTGTAATTCTTACTTTCTTAATCATTCGATTTTTAATTGTTTGATTACGTTTGTAATAATGACAATGATTGTGGGCTAAAACCCTCGGGTATTAGCCATGTTAATGAAGATTATAATGTTTGGTTTTTTTAATCCGGCTTGCTTAATTTATCGTTGTTATTTGATTATGTTTATCGCCTTATACTTGTTTATGTGTTTGTACATGCGACCTATCATTCAACTGGATCTAGTGAAACCTAACTAGTAATCTAGATGTCGGGATAGCTCTCCATGTTGTGCTTTGTATGCCCGGACCAATAGGATCACAAATGACACCTTATCATTACTCTTTGATTATGAGCTTAGTTGGACCGGCAGGTGACCCGATAATTGTTCAATCCGTATTGTTTTTAATTGATTGGTAATTGATTTTGGTGGTGGACTACCGGTGTATAACGCAACATCAAGCAATAAGTGGGTAAAGTCCCGATGGGCTAGGGTATTAACAGGATCACCACTACTTTAATTCTCTATGATAGATTATAATCAGATTTAAGGATGCTTTATGCGGATGCGTTAATCGTGATAGGATTGTTCGTATCTAGGTCTTAGGAAGTAGAACCGCCTAAGTCTTAAGAATGATATGCCGCCTCGAAATAAGCAGCCATTGCACTAATAAATCAAACGAGCATTTAATTGGATTTTACATGGTTAATACAGTTTTCTATTATTTAGTTCGTACCGCTCTTTTTGTCTTGTGTTATTTGCCTTAAGTGTTTATTGTGCTTAGAATTGATATTTGTCACCAACAAACATGTGCCAGTCTCTCAGGCTGAAACCCCCCATCTTATTAGACAACATATATAGCATAGGTTTGACCAGTAAATAGACTAACTAAAATACTGATAGAATTTAGGATTAATATTCCACTCTTAGTGTTCAACACCCTACTTACCACGAACTCCATCTTGACCGGGTACACTGCTCGTTAAAGTGTTGTTTTAGGTTTGTCGGTTAAATATAAATGTAAAACTTGATAATTAAAAAATTGACCCTACACGACAACACATCAGAGGCGAATGCTTGTGAACAAGCTCGAGAGAGAGAATGGCAACAAAGAATGAATGACATTAACTCGGTCTTAAGAAAGTTTACAGATTCCCGTCTGTAACACCCCCATTTTGATATACCAGCGGAAGCTAATTTGGGGTATTACTTCATAGTACAACAGTCATAATCAGTCCATGCCACTCCGTGCCATAGTTTGCTCAATTACCTGAGATAAACATGCTAAAAAGGTCAACACAAAGGTTGAGTGAAATTCATAGGTTTATGATAAATAGTGTGAATACAAGTCATCATAGATAGTGGGTTACGTTGTTATACACCAAAAAATAGTGATAATTGCAATGAGTACAATTATTATAGAAAACAGTATTATATTGTTATAATCAACGGGTTATAGCTATCACTTTAAGGAGTTACATTGTAGTGCTCAGTGTCTCACGTAGTTGAGGAGATTTCAAGAGGTGTTGTATTTTTTGTATACTTTGGTGCGGGTATATGGTACTTAGAGATTTGCCTCTGCACCGTTCTTCGTCACACGGATAGTACAAGATTAAGTCACAAGTCGGGGATTTTGCTTCATTCTCGGGTTTGTTTTATCGGGTTGTCTCCATCAGTGGTCATCAGTATTAGCCGACATAATATATAAGGGGATTTAGATCGGGTTGATCAAGAGAGATTTGTAAAGAGAGTACCGACATCTTCTCACAGAGTATTTCTTATGCAATCACGGGTATATGAAGCTAAGTAAGTAGTTCTAGTTGGCATAAGATGTACACATGTGTAGGATGATTCCTCGGTTAGTCATCATCCTGAAGGGAGAAAATTAGAAATATGGGGTGTTCATTCGGTCTTAGTTGATTTTTTATGTTACCGTTTCGACTACATAGAAGGAGAAATTGCGTACACTCGGGACTTAATTGTCTTTGGTGTAGCAATTCATATCTGCACTTTCCTGGAGGGAGAAATTTATACATTAAGGACGCACAACAAGTTCACTTGATCGGGCTTTATAAACTATGCCAGAGGTTAGTCCGCAGAGATGATTAGTGCTTTAACTTGTTACTTTGGTGTTACGGTTTCGACTTCGTAAAAGGGATAAAATGTGTACTTTGGGCTGAATTCAAACAAGACTGGAATGCTTCCTAAGTGAGATGATGTTGATGATATCATCCCTCCCACAGTGTATCCTAAATGAGAAAGGAGGTCCATAAGAAGATTTCTGCATTGATTCTTAATCAGTCTCAAGGGTGTCTGTTTGGGAGGGAGCTGAAGAAAAAAAAGGAGCCTACTAGTTGAGAGGGAGTAAAAACTCAACTAGATACTGCACAAGAAGTTCAGAGCATAATTCATATCAAAGCCGAAGTATTCGGATAAGGGAACTTCAAGGATGACAAATAAAAAGCAGATTCTAGAAAATTTCGACATGACCAGAAGTGTAAGAAAATGAAGTTTTTCAAGAAATGCAGCTAATTCAGAAACTTCAAAATGACCAGAAGTGTATGAAGAAAGTTTTTGAAGATATGTCAAGAAGTTATGAGCATAAATCCAATCAAGGCCGAGATCATCGGTAGAAAAAACTTCTAAGTCATCCTTAGCAGTACTTTACAGTGTGTTTCGTTTGCAAGCTAAAGAAATAAAGCTGGAGCATTCAAGTAGATCAAGGTCATTGAAGACAATCTCAAGGAATGTTGGACTTCATTCTTATCATTTTACTTTATTTTTGCTTGTAGGAAACATTGTAACCAATTCACGCGTGACACCCATCTTTGGGGGGAGATGTTGCCTCACCTTTAGTAAGTTGGCCGTCTTCACGTGAATTGGACTAGCTATAGATCGTCAGCTATATGCAGGGACTAATAATGTATAAGTGGGATAGATAGCTTTGTGTTAGGCTATAAATACCTCCCATGTCTCTCCATGGGGGGTTGGTGGAAGTCATTTGTTAGTTTTTCATTCTTATCAATAATACATTTGTTTTTCTTTCACACTCTCTCTACTTTCTCTCACTAGAAATACAATGTTCCATCTATTGTTCTTTGATCAACTAAGACCCCCCAAATAAGGTGTTTTGAATCGCGTAACAGAACCAGTGAAGATCTTGGATATGAGACTTCAAAAAATAAAAAAAGAGAGCAATTCTGTTACGTGTTTTGTTCTTGTGTAATAGGCTAATTCTACTATTGAGGATGCTACATGGGAATGGGTTGATGATTTGCAGAGAAGGTTCCCTCAATTCAAATTAGATGCTTAAGGACAAGCATCATTTTAAGGGGGATAGATTGATATGAAATAGGAGGGAGAGATAGTTGTTGCGCGTGAGGTGCACGTTTAGAGTTGTGATACTTTGCACGTGATGTGCACGTGGTCTCTCACAACCAACTTTACCACCCAAGGATTATAAATACTTTATTCCTATGTCATTTTAGCTTAGCTCTGATTTGTTAAACTCTCTCTCATTTCTTGTAACCAACTTGTAACTGATTCAAGCTCATAAGTTGATCGTTAATCATTGAGTTTGAAGGTCCAATTCTTGTTCTAGCATTGAGAATTCATCTTCATCTCTAGTTCTTATACCATATTTATTCTAGAAATCTATAAGTTCTTATCATTGGCGTCATCGAAATATTAGTATATGAGATGAGGAAGTTGAGTCCAAAGATTTATCCATCATTTTGAGATGGTGATTGTTGTTCTGATAAGATCTTTGGTAGTACAGTCCAAACGAGACATATTTTATTGAAGAACATTCCATCCCTTAGCTCATTTATTCGATCTATTCCTTCCATGACCACCTAGACATTACAAAACGAGAAATGAAATGTTAGAAACAGCAACATCTATATCAAAACGCGAAAAACTGATTAAAAATAAGAAAAACATAAAAGTAACAATCTCATTGTTGGGGCATTTCATAAGATGATTAAGAACTCAAGAAGCAATCCCAAACATCACCAAAATGTGAATCAGTTTACTAACACACGCTGTTAAAAGTATTTGAACAAATGATAATATTAATAGAATGTAACAAGTAACAATCTTATTATTGCGACATTTCACCGAACACCTGGTGTGTGTACACATCAAATAATAATAACAAAATGTAACAAGGGCATTTCATCAAACACCTGGTTAATGTTGATCAGATGTCAATAATAATACACTTCAATAGTACTAAATAAATTAATGAAGAAAAAAAGAAGTAGATGATATGCACAAGGATAAACTAACTAAGGTTGGTGTTTGGTTGGAAGGTGTTTTGGATAGTGTAGTACTATATATTTATGGGTGGTGATTAGGGGCGGGTTCGGGTTGACGGGTTTGGATTGATAGGTAGGTGGGTCAAAAAAACTTCAATTCAAACCTGATACATTTAAATAATCAAGTTCCCAGTATATGATATGTAAAAATGTTGTATGGGAAGTAAAGAAAATTACATTTTTTTTTAATTTTTAGGTACTCGGTTTCGGAACCAATAAGTGGTGTACCCAAACTGAACCGACCCAAGAAATAAAGAAACCTCAAACTCAAGATCCAGAATCAGAACCATCAGGTCTGGATCCGGTTTGATTCTCTGGTTCTTTTGCTCATCCCTAGTGAAAACCAAGTTTACATTTCACCTATTAATGAAGTAACTAAGCAATAGTTAGAAACACAATGCATTGGGACCATATGCTTTTGGAGAATTCAACGTTTTTGTACAAAAATTATTACTAACTAACAAAAATATATCGTAGTTTTATGATACCGTGAGACCCCCTAGTTACGTATCTGGTTTTCATGTTCATAGAAAATCGACTTAATTTTAGTTGCATTTTTTTATTTCGTATAACAATATATATAGTTTTAGTTAATTGGAATTTCATGTATACCCACTAAACTAAACTTGCATAATATATATCTTTATAAAATACAAGTTTTCAATGCTTAATGTACAATAGTGTTTAAGCATGTCTTAAGTAAATATGATACTATGTGAAATTGCTTACTTATAGTTTGATAAACGTGGCTACTTGTCTCTTTACTCCTGGGTTTTATCATGTGGACGGGGGTAGGATTTGCTTATATTTCACCTCCTCCATACCTCGCTCAATCTGGATTGGGTATAGTGTTGTTGTTGTAGACGAGGCTACTTGTGACTAGGGTACCTCCTCCATACCTCGCTCCAGCAGGATTGGGTTTGATGTTGTTGTAGACGAGGCTACTTGTGACTAGGGCTCGGTTCAACCGGTTATTCACCGTTAAATGCAATCGCTTATACTTCTCTACCATTCACTTGCTATTTTTGAAAAAAATGATGGGATTGATGAGGGACATGACTTTAGCAGGAATTGAACCGACGATCCAAGCTTTAGGTAGAATGAGCTTTTTCCATCTTACAAACATCCGACGAAACCAATTGTGTTTTTGAATTTACTAAACATGAAAATGACTAAATAAGGTAAAGATACCACAACACAACTAAATTAAATCATACTAGCAGGGTATCCGCATGTTACGGCGGCGGGTACCCTGTAACATAATTTTCAAAAACTGCCATGGTCACAATCTGTCCAAAGGCAACATTATCTGTCCAAAGGCAACATTATCAAAATCTTTTACCTTGGTCTCAACGAAGTAACATGTAACACCCCTATTTTGATAATATAGCAGCGGAAGCTAATCTGGGGTATTACTTCATGAATTACAGGCACAATCATAGAAAACGACTCAAAAGAAACGTTTTTAAAAGATACGTTATCATTCATTTTAAAATCAGAGTTTTACAAAGGCAGGTCCCAAAATCTAGTTACATATAATGTGAATGATAACAAGTTTTAGCCATCTTT
Organism: Tanacetum coccineum; assembly: GCA_026074375.1. NCBI lineage: Eukaryota > Viridiplantae > Streptophyta > Magnoliopsida > Asterales > Asteraceae > Tanacetum > Tanacetum coccineum. The sequence continues at coordinate 8,035 of BQNB010156243.1, read as the reverse complement.
TCTTTTCCATGCACTCGTGCCCATAAGTTGCTAAATTACTTGAGATCAAACATGCTAAAAACGAGTCAACACAAAGGTTGAGTGAAATTCATAGGTTTTAAAATGTATAATAGTTGAATACAAAGTTCATCATAATGGAATATTTGTATTGCAGGATAATTATCATGGAGAACATTATTATCATGGAGAACAATATTATCATGGAGAAGAGTATTATTATGGAGAACAGTATTATTATGGAGAACAGTATTATTATGGAGAACAGTATTATTACCCTAAACTCATAAATCACATAAACAGATATTAAAGAGATATTGGGGGCATAAACCAATAGAAGACATTAAAAAGATTTAGAGGATATTACCTCAAAGAGATTATTAAAGGAGTATAATTGGGGGATATTACCCAAATAGATATTAAAGAGATATTGAGGGATATTATCCAAAGAGATATTAAAGAGATATTGGGAGATATTACCCAAGTAGATATTAAGGAGATATTGGGAGATATTACCCAAATAGATATTAAGGAGGATATTGGGAGATATTACCCAAATAGATATGTACTTAGGCAATGATATATCAGGATAGCATATAGTTTAGAAAACACTTGCATTCATGGTTTACAGCAGGTATCACGGGTTTATAAAGTATGTGAGGTTATGAACTCATTAAGTCTTTGAAATCACATAAAGAGATATTAAAGAGATATTGGGAGATATTACCCAAAAAGATATTAAAGAGATATTAGGAGATATTACCCAAAGAGATATTAAAAAGATATTGGGAGATATTACCCAAAAAGATATTAAAGATATATTGGGAGATACTACCCAAAGAGATATTAAAGAAATATTAGGAGATACTACCCAAATAGATATTGAAGAGGTATTGGGAGATACTACCCAAATAAATATTGAAGAGGTATTGGGAGATACTACCCAAATAGATATTGAAGAGGTATTGGGCAATAATATATCAGGATAGCATATAGTTTAGAAAACACTTGTATTCATGGTTTATAAAAGGTATTACAGGTTTAGGTATCACGGGTTTATAAAGTATGTGAGGTTATGAACTCATTAAGTCTTTGAAAAGTAATCACATTGTTATAAGATAAATGAGTATATAAAAGAGTTTGTAACAAGCATGTATCCCCCTCGCGGGTTTATAAAACATGTAAATAAGTAAAGGCGAGGTTATGAACTTCACCTGATAGGTAGTTGTAATAAATATTCCAAAATGAAAGCTGACGACCTTATCACAATCTTAACGGGGAAGGTTGATATAGCAAAATGATAGTAAACAGCCACGTCACGCAACCTGAGTAAATATGTCAAGTCTTAGGAAGATTGTACTCTAGAACTTTGGTTCTAAGAGTCATGAGTTTGATTGGAAAGTTTAGAATTATTGTATCACCGTTCGGGCCATCATAAGTCAGAGGTTATTCAGTAAACGTTTGAGGAGCTAGGGAACTTTAAATCGTAAACCCAACAACTTAGTCAGAACGTAATACCAAGATGAAACCCCTTAATATGAAGCTCCCTAGTATTGTGATACGATATAATCGGTTTTAAGTGTTTTGATCAATATCTGGAAATGATAAGCACGACAAGCATTAATTAAAGTTATGCCTTGTAAGGTTTTGAATTCATTTTTATACTTTTTCAAAATGTTACACTTTTGACCCTTAAGAATGAGAAATGGCAAAATATACCCCTTGCATGGAATACTTTTGCAAAACAAGTCCAAAATGCCATGCAAGCTTATTTTAAGTTTCTAAATGATATTTGCAGGTTATAGCTTATTAATACAAGCTAAAATATGAAGACTTAACGTAATGAAAGTTTAAAATAACGATTCGTTAAGCTATGACTCAAAACGGTTCGTTTTAGGGTTTTATAATGAAAACACGTAGGTTTTTAATTCAAATTCCTTCAAGACTTGATAAAGTGGTTATAATAACATTATTTAAGCATGTTAGGATGGATTATAACAACATTCAACCATTATAACATTTAGTTTTAAGAAAAACGTAAAATTAGGGTTTCAGGTGTACGATTTTGGATCAAAATGAAAAATGAGCATGAATTGAGTTATGAAACTTTAACAATTGTTTATTTAGGATCATATGAACATTATAAGAGTGTAGGAGAAGAAGTGGAACATCCAGAACCTGGGTTTGAGCTTATAGTTTGAAAAAAAACGGGTAAAATGGGGATTTTGCTTTTGTACGCCTAGAATAACGACTCCGGGGCTTCAAGGCTTCAATCTTTCTCTTTATAATTGTTCTTGGGATCTCTTAGGAACTTATTGAGCAGAGATTTGCTGCCATTAAGGGTTATAAAACAAGATGTGGGGTGTGCTTTGAAATGAAGGGGTTCGACCCCTTTATATAGTTGTACGAGCCTTAGAGGCCAAGGAGAAAGAGATAAGGTGTCATAAATCTGTTGTATTGAGTTGGGGAAGCTAGAATGATGGACTAGGGGTCTAGGGTGGTAGAATGGTGATGTGGAGGTGGTTTGAGGGTGGGTGTGATGAGGCGCTCGGCAACACTTAGGCTCCAAGGAAGAGATGTGGCTTCATTTAGGGCCAAGATATGGAGGAAGTAGCATTGTAAGCTGCTTAAGAAGGTAAGTTGCTTAGTCATAAGGTGCTTGGTTGCAAAGGAAACTTTCAAAATAGGTTAGATTGCAAGAATAATGTATACGGGTTCCATTAGGGCTCTTTTAAGGTTTTTGGCTTGGGTTTTCGAGTATACTTGGCTAACAATGATGGATTTGTGTATAATTGAGATGAAATGATGATTGTATACGATTTATAATGTTGTAAAATAAATTATTACAACTTATTTGAGTGTTGGTTTAGGTTTATGATGAAGAAACGGGTCATGGTTTAGTATTTAGCTCGGGTTAGGGTTTCTGAATTTTAAATTAGGGTTTTGAGTGTAAAAATGTGTATGAAAGCTTATGAATAGAATAATTAGGGTTTACACATTGTACATATGCTTTAGTAGCTTGTGCATTCACTTTAGATATTAACCCTTCATGGAATTAGGGTTTAGAGGCATACGATAATGGTTTAAAGCCCGTTTTGGTATAGCGTTGCGAATGGTACATTATAGGAATAATGTACTTTGTAAAAAGGATATGATGATATTGACTTGACATGTTATGATGTTTGCTTGACATATATGAAGACAGGATTGCCATAGATAGGTTGCGTGAGCTCGTCTACTTTAGTTATGCAAGTTACTTTGTATACTGAGATATTGACAATGCAAGTAATGTAATAAAGCGAAAAAATTCCCCGTATAATTGTGATCATAGTAAAATAGGTTTTGCATTTGATGAAAATTCTTGGGTTGTTATAGTCTCCACCCCTTACAGAAATTTCGTCCCAAGATTTAGTTGAAAGTTGTAGTGAATAGATGTAGGTACTGGGCATGAATTTGATCTTTATGTTAGGCTAATCAAGGTCACAAGTCCACGTGTGTGATGCATTTATAATTATGTTGTGCACCATAATTATAATTACCTCCTTTTACACGTCTACATATTTCCAAGTCCACACCTCTTGATGATAATCAATAGAAATTCTCCAGATCCTGATAGAACCTGGGTGGATGGAATACTTCGATTTATGGAACCTGTAGGTTATGGCCTACCATGCTTCTGCTGCGCTACTCTGATCGTAAAGAATCATTATCTTTAAAAGTCAACATCGAATAAGAATGCTATTGCAAGTCTTTGTCAAAATTTTCATACCTAGTGGTATTGAAATCATTCGACATTGTATAGATTCTTGTGTGTTTCCTTGTTATTATGTTGCAGAATATAACAGAAAATTTTAGAATACGGAGATCATGGAATGAGTGATGTCAAGGAATGATTATGAATTTGTAAGAGAGTTGCTAATCACGTGAGATACAGATTTTGAAATGAACAGATGATGAAGGTAATAATGATAATGATTAAGGAATTGTTTGTACAAACGGATTGAAAGAAACTTGTTTGTACGTATGTTATATACTTAAGCCTACTTATTTATAATTTGTCACTTACAAAAAGAAGCGTTCAACTCCTTGTAACTGAGAATTTATAAATTCATAGTTCGGAGATTTATAATTTCCTTATTCAAATGAAGAAGTGACCTAATTCATTTCAATAAGATGATCATAAATCGTCTTACCTAAGCATAAAAACATGATATGGTAATGTGTAGAAAATGATATGATCATGAATGGTTAGATAATATTGAGATGTTGATTGTACTGACGCCCATATAATCGAGGATGATAATTTATGTTTATGTTCGCTAAAGGTATGAGGGGAGTAGTCAGAGTTGAACATAATAGAATTAATGGAATTTGACTAACCGATGTAGTGTTTGTATATCTGTTAACACAGTTGTAACGGAATCATCAATTTATTATTTCATGGATAACTTTACATATGAAACTTTAAAATAGTTGATACTTATGCTACATGTCTCGAGATTTAGTGGAGAGATAGAGTGATGTTGGAAAATAGATGTAGATATTTAGCACGGATTTGATCTTCACGTTCCTATGTAAATTCAGAGTTCCATCTCTACTTGACTATAGGGTTGTTTTCTTTGTATTTGTTGCTTGACTTCGTGTTCCATATTATCCTCTGATTCTTCAACATATTGTTGTTTGTCATCCAATAACCAAATTTCTTTTCTTTGGATTGTCGAGGGATTCGTCACATAAGCTTGTATTAGAATGTGAAAAGTATCGTTGTCTGTTTTGTTGACTGAACTTTTGTAATGCCCTTTCCTCAGCACACTTGGATGAAAAGTTACAGACACGGACAGCAGGTTGCTTCCCGTGGCTGGTCCTTTGCTTCTGTAGTTCCTGTTCAGATGACCCACCTTGTTGCAAGTCTGACACTTGATAGTGCAAATTCCTGTATGATGCAGGGTGCATCTTTTACACAAAGGAAGATTTCCATGGTACTTTTTGTCTTGCCTTCTATTCTGCTGTTGGTGGTAATTGTTGTTACGGTTGTTATTGTTGTGGTTATCCCGGTAGTTGTTGTTGTTGCGATTGTTGGAGTAGTTGTTGTCGTTGTTGGTAGTAGTGTTCCTTCTATCAACAAACTTTCGTTTGTGATCGTTGATTCCTTTTCTTGCTACTGGAGTTCTGCTTGTCCCTGTGTTCTTGTTAGTATTGTCAGTATTTGCCATGTTAGCTAGCTTGTGCTTCCAAAGCAGCAGCAACACTATCAGCAACTAGTTGCCAGATGGCATCCTGAGTCATATATGGTGTTGCAGATGTTGATGTTCTCTTGGGAGGCATCTATCAACATATACAAGACAACACATAATAAGAATAAAATGATACAGATTAAGGTATCAGAATAAAAAGACTTGTGATCATTCTTTGATTTTGCAGGATATAACGGAAAGTTTTAGAATTTAAGACTTTGAGAGATAGACACGGAAATAATGGAATGAGTGTTTCAATAGGAAACTTAGTGTTTTTAGATACAAAGGTTTGAGAAAATCGGATGGTAAGAGAATAAAAGATATCATACTTCAGGATATAGGATAGATAATCTTGATACACATAATTAGTATTATGAAATGACGAGGTATAACGGAATCACCACTGTATTAGATCATAAACAACTTGTCTATGTATTTTACAAAGTTTGACAAGCGTCATTATTTATATCATTCATTCAGTGGTTGAATTCTAGAAAACTGTAAACGACATAGATCTAATATGGTGGTTCTCCCTTGAGTTCTTGGATCTTGTTCAGAAGACTCTTGATGACGAACCTTGATATTTTCCATGATTATTTCCAGTGATGAATGTTAAATTCTTCGGGGACTGGTTCACTTCCCAATGGTCGCGACATGATCCATAACGAATTATCTAACTCTGCGAAGATAGACTCATCAAAGAGATAGTCTGATGGTGGTGTAGTTGATCTAACTGGTGATGAAGATCCTACTGATGAAGATGGAGTCATTGGAATAGGTGATTCAATAGGAGTCTCAACGCCTTCAGGTGATGAAATCTTCTCGGGAGGAAAGAAATCTCAGGAATCAAATATCGGTGGAGGTATAATAGCTGGTAGAGCAATAATAACTTGGGATGGTGGAATGGCATCATATGCTTGTATATACGGATCATCATGTAAAGGTGGGAAGGATAGTATGTCCAAAAGATACTTAGTGAAATCGTCTGAAGAGTTAGGAGAAATGTTTCCCGGTGAGGCTGGGAAATAGTTTAGAATGTTCGTAGAGGAAAAAGTATTCTCAATATGAGAATCGGATGGGTCGACAGTAGAGCAAGGGAATAAAGACATGACTGTAACCACCCAGTAGTAAATAACATAAGTTATTTATGTAATAGTATAATAGATATGTATCTTTACATACTTGTTCCGAAATGTAGTGGCACGGAGGACTTTGATGGCTGAAAAAGAAATGTGGTTATAGTTAAGGTTTTGACCTTGTTCTCTATAACTATGGCGCTGATACCAATCTGTAACACCCCCAATTTTACATATAGCAGCGGAAGCTAATCTGGGGTATTACTTCATGGATACAACAATCATAATCATAGAAAATGACTCAAAAGAGACGTTTTTGGAAAATTTAGTTATCATTCATTATAATTGGTTGAGTGAAATTCATAGGTTTGATAAATAGTTTGAATACAAGTCATAGTGTAATAATTGTATATAACCATGGCTCTGATACCTATCTGTAATAGCTTTTTTTCATATAGCTGCGGGAAAGCTAATCTGGGGTATTACTTCATAGATAAAACATAATTATATATTCAGGAAAAACGACCAAAATGAGGACGTTTATTCAAAGATTTGTTATCATTCATTTCACTTTTAGAGTTTTACTAAAGGCAGGTCCCAAAATCTAGTAACATAAAATGTTAAATGATAACAAGTTTTTAGCAATCTTGAGTCAATGCCACTCCATGCTATAGATGTTGCTAATTACATGAGGTATAGACATGCATAAAAAGGGTCAACAACAAAGGGTGAGTGAAATTCATAGAGTTTGAAAAATGTAATAGTTGAATTAAAAGTTATAGTGGAAAATCTGGTATTGCATGGACAATCATCATGGGGACATTATCGTATTGAATACTAAGCTCTTGCTACAATCAATACATTAATCTCGAATTTTTGGTCGGACCGGACCGGACCGACCGGACCGAAGGCTGAATTGGTCTAAAACCCCGGACCGTGGACCGGACCGCGGTCCGGTTCGGTCCGGTTTTCCGATCCGGTCCGGTCCACCGGTCTATTTGCTCAGCCCTAGTCTACCCTATGAATGGGTATACCAACGAGAGCCGTCACCCCCAATAGATCTATCCACAATATTCGCTTTCACTAGCAATGCAAGTAATTAATGATTCATGATATGGAAATAATGGCACTGGAAGCTACTTAAGCAATAATATATCTGGATAGCATACATATCCGGATAGCATTCATTTTAAAAAAAACACTGGTATTCATGGTTTAAGCATGTATAAGTCTTTGAAAAGTATTCACATTATTATAAGATAAACGAGTATGTTAAAGAGTTTGTAACAAGCATGTATCCCCCTCGCGGGTTTATAAAACATGTAAATAAGTAAATGCGAGGTTATGAACTTCACCTGATAGGTAGTTGTAATAAATATTCCAAAATGAAAGCTGACGACCTTATCACAATCTTAACAGGGAAGGTTGATATAGCAAAATGATAGTAAACAGCCACGTCACGCAACCTGAGATAATATGTTGAGTCTTAGGAAGATTGTAATCTAGAACTTTGGTTTTAATAGTTTAATATTGTTATGAGTTTGATTGGAGAGTTTGGAATTATTGTATCACTGTTAGGATTATGAAAAAGTCTCGGTCACCCCCGTGTATCGTTTAGTATAGCATAGCTCGTAGTTAGAAAGAATCACTTGTATATATACCCCTTCCCACCCATGGGAAGGGGTTGGTTGTTCTTTACATGCTAACAAAAACTCTTGCACTTTATCT